>CM034155.1:210063218-210279930 GCA_019776745.2 Taxus chinensis
AATAAATCTCCTTATGAGTATATGTTTCCTTGAAGATCTATTGTGGGTTTCGACACCCTGATGTGAAACCTCTCTTTTCCCTTGAAATTTATTGTTGTAATAATAAAAGTTGCCAAATGTTAGTGGGGGATGGCTTGGATTTTCATGTATTTGGTTGAAACGTTCATAAATCATGAGTTGTTTTGCCTGAGAAAATTGATGGCTTACTGGTTTTGTTACATGTTGTAGGTGGTTAATTTTGGTTTGATTAATCAAACCATGCTCCATGGATTTCATGGTCTCTCCTATTTTTGAGTACCCATATTATATTCAGGTATCTGGAAATTTTATTTTATATAGAAATACTGGTTTAATTATGGGATTTAATGGAATCTATGTAGCTTTGTATTTATTTTGGATCTAGGAATAATGGATAAATGTTTTTTGTTGTTAGTGTGGTGCTGGTATTAAGATCTGCGTTTATGATTTCTGAAGATTATTGTAGTAACTACAGAGTTTGGTAATATTATTATATATGTGGAAACTCTGTATATTTCATTGTTGTGTTTATTATGTGGAATACTATGTCAAATCTAGATCGAGTTGAGTTTGGCGTGTTATTGTTTTGGGTGTTGCCATATGATTTGAATACAGTGATCCTTATCCTGTATTCTAGTATATCGATTTGATGAATATTTTTATAATCTTTAGGACTCCCTAGATGCTTGAAATCTTGATGTAGAGACCGAACCATTAAATGGGTATGCGTTGTAACTTATTGAAGTATGGACTTTTTTCTTGGGATATCCGTAACTAAGATTGTCTATCTAATTCAAATTTGGGGATAAATAGTAAAATTTTAATATCAAAGAAGGCCACAAGGGTTTTTCTCTATTTGATTGCTCTTAATGATTGTCTTAGCCTAGTCTTCTCTTATGTTGTTAATGGAATTTTTGTACAACATTTTTCATTGAACAACTCTGAAATTTTGAGTTAGAATGCTCTTTTTTTTTACTCTTAAATGATCGTATATGTGCTTTGGTATTTGGTATTCTTTTGAAGAAATATCCAAGCCTTCGTAGGGATGACCGTAAGTCCTATCCATCTTATGGTGTGAATTCTCTTTTTGTGCTCTTCGTTTAGGATTTTGTTATAAATAAGGAAGCATATTTTTCCTCAATATTAGCGAACAGCTAAACTACCCTTGTTTAGAATATCAGTTCACAGTCTTGTTATCAAGAGAAAAATTTAGAGATATTACAGTGGTCTGTGAAGAGTTCTTGTCCTTGGTATTAAATTAGAAACCACAATCGATATTGGTGGATTTCAATGATCACAGTAAACGTGATCTTATAAGAAGACTTTTAACGGTTGAGATAGTAACCATTACCTTGACCTTGTCAAACAACCCTTGTCAAGATTATTGAGGGGTATTATTGGATTATAAATATGATATTTTTTTTACTCAAGCATATGGGACTGACCAATGTTGCCTTTTCGAATCTTCTGGAGTTTATGAAAATAATGATTGATGTTTTGAATATTGGATTTGAATCATATAATCTTTATGATTACATGATTGAAATCCCAATACATTCAAAATTTGTTTTCTAACTTATAATGCCAATTGCCCCTTCTTGAATGATTGTTAAACTATTTTCGTTTTAGAGACAATGATTGTAATTGGTATATATGACTTCTCTAAGAAAATAAATATTGATTTTTTGAGTATTAGATTTCAATCATATAATCTACATGATTACATGATTGAAATCCCAATACATTTGACATTGTATTTCTAACTTATAAGACCAATGGCCCCTTCTTGAATGATTGTTAAACTATTGTCGTTTTAGAGACAATGATCGTAACTGGTATGTATGAATTCTCTAAGAAAATAAATAGTGATGGTTTGAGTATTAGATTTCAATCATATAATCTAAAGGATTACATGATTGAAATCCTAATACACTCGACATTTTGTTTCTAACACATAAAGTCTATGGTCCTACTTGATTGGTTGATAAAATTTAATTGTTTTCAAGGCATTGTTCATAGATGAAGCATAAGACTTCCTTCTTAGATTGGCATGATGGAAATTTTAGTTTGACTTAAGAAGTTTTCATTGTTTAGAGCTTAGATCCATTTCTTGAAATAGAATGTTTCCTTTCATGATATTGTTAAATAGTAGCATATTTTTGTTATGTGTAGTTCTTATCATGCTCAGTTCTCATGAACTGACTCGGGCTAATAAATGTGCAAATGGCCTTTGTGAGTAGAAAAAGGGAAAGGCTTATAGAGAGTTGCATCGGTTTTTCTTATGAATTTATTTTTTCGAATGCTTAATGTGTTGTAAGGCTCTGGAAAGGTATTTGTGGAGAAACTTAGAAGGGCTCAATGCTTTAGTATTTTGTATTTGTGGAGTAATGTTGTCATAAACAATTGAAACTAAAACTTGTAAAATATGTTTTTGAATGATATAAATTGATTACTGCATTTTTATGAGTATTTTATTGTATTATAGCAACTTTAAAAGATAGCTTAGCTTGGATTTGACCAATATTTTTTACCTACTTGTTTATAAGTCAAGTACATTAGAATCTATTTATCATCCTTAGTTGTGTATCGAGTTGGATAGGGAACTATGTATCCTTGACTAGTTATCAAAATGGCAAGGGTAATCAAATTTATAACTTGGTGTAGTAAACCCTTCTAGGTTATGACAATAATGTAATTCTAGGCATAAATGGTATGGTAACCTTTATAAAGGTTATGTAAAAAAAATGAGGTTGTGATCTTATAGATGAAGTCAAGAGTCTTTAAGTGAAAAAATAAATAAACTTTCTTCTTGTGTTAAAAATAAATACCTTTCTACCCTTAAGATGTTCTAAAAAAAAAATGTTATCCTTAGTGCTGATGGGGTGTAAAATGATGTTATAAAGTAAACAATGTTTAGCTTTTGGGAGGATATAAACAAGGTTATAACAAGTAGGGGTAATTGATCAAGGAATCATTAAATCTAACTTATCTATTTAAAAACCTTATTTGTACTCATTTGACGAACTTAATCAATAGAATATCTAGATGAGGCTCTTACCCAATCCTGATTGATTTATAAGTCTCAATGAACAACTAGTTAATGACTAATGAGATCTTAGAGGTGAATTCAAATTGACCTTCTTCCACTAACTCTTGTGAAGGTTCATTGTAATCCTTTCTTAAGTGATGTTAAACGTTCTGATCCCTGCACAAAGGAAGTTTTAGTTCCGAACCTAAATGACACTCCACCGCAATTGGAGATTGCGCTCATCTCCTTGTGGAATGGAGGTATGAAACAAGATTCAGTAGCTTAAGTTGGTATAATTATCCTTGTGAGAAATTGAATACCTCCCCCCCCCCCCAATATTAAACAAATGAATTAAACAAGTAATGGACATATTAGATACGATCCTTATTCAGGAAGTTTTATCTTAACCTAAATACTCAATAGTATAAAAGAAAGAAATTTGGCCTTATAAGAAGGATTGTATGAATCATAAGATGAGTCATCGAGAACTTAAGCTAAGAATTGAAATATGTTTTTATTAAATAAGTAACCTTAAAATATTTTACTTATATGGGAAGACCCTAACTGTAAGTGTGTATTGTGGTTGGTCTATTATATTGTGCCTTGTCAAAAATATAAGTGAATTGTAGTGCCCTCTTTCCTTTGACACCTTTTGTTACTAATCATGATACTGTTGATTATATTATAGACATGATTATGGACCTTATTATTATAGTTATATCATGGGTTATTGTTTACTTGATTCAGTTATGATGATGATTATTAGAGACACTTTGGATATTGATGATGGTATACTATTTGACATGGTTATATTATGGAGTTGTGCGGACTTTTGATATTTGGATATTGTGAGTAGACCTAGAAATGGAAATTATTGGATGATGATATAAGTGTTCAGTAAAATTGTAAATAATATTACTAGATTGCTTAATGTTATTGTGATTCATATATCTAGATGATTTTAGTAATTATATTATGTTATTTTGGATATTCTGATATGGCCACGAGGCTGAATGAGGTATTTGTGTTTTGCAGATTTAAAATATCATAACAAGCATTGGGGGATTGGAGACCAACCACATTGGAATTCTAGATGAATTCAACAAAGTCACTATGGCAACTAGTATTTGTTTGTGTGTGTTTGTGTGTTAGGGATTCACATGGTGGAGATCACCTTTAATTGTGACCAAGGGGTTTTATGTATTTTCTTTTATTTTGGTCCCTTTGCTTATGTTGGCATGTATTTATTTTGTGATGCTTTTACCCCTTTCATTAATTAATAAATGGTGTGTAAATTTTGTGAGTAATCATATTGTTAAAATAAATAAATCAAATATGTCATAAGAAGGTAATTAATGAGAGTTGTTGGCCATGATTTAAAGTGATATAAGTATGTGTAAGAGATATGTAAGTGATGTATGAATTGACTTTTGAGTGTGAAACACTCCACCTTCTTGGAAATTCAAAATTGTCCTTGGAGGTTGATTTTGAAGGCTTGTGGGACAAGTTAAACTTATCTGATACCTCTTAAATTTAATTACAAACCATACCTATGGTCGGGGAGTTGAGATCAGAATTTTATAATGCTTTTTGAGAAGGCAAATTGTAGGTTTTAATTGTAATTTTCTTACCTAATTTAATCTCACTCCTTTGGGGTATGGGTTGGATTTGAGTGTGTAATTAAACTGTCATATTATTCACCCACCTATTTATTATGCATTGGAGAATGCAGTTGAATTTTGGGGTTCGGGTTGAAGATGTGTGATATGGCATCCTAAGTGGATTTGCCTCATCCTCTTCCCTTCCCGATTCTATAAAATTCAAATGGCTTGCCTTGTTTTGGGCTTGCTTCATTTTGGAGACTTTATTCTTGGGTGAATTCCTTACTATTTTGGGAACTCTTTCTTTGAAGAAGTTTTTTTTGGAAGGATTGTTGCATGCTTGTGCTTGGTTGTTTTGGATTGCTTGCATTGGGATAAAGCTTGTTGTTTTGGAACTTGGAACAACTCCATCATGGAGAGGTAGGATCTTGACTCTTGAAATGCTCTTCTTTTATGAATGTAAGTGTTAATGTATGAATGTTTTGGCATGTTTGTGGGTTGTTGGGTAGATGGCCTAGGAATGGTGTAGGAGAAGACTATGGGGTTATATTTTATGGGAGGCACAAGTGTGTTTTAGGGAGGTATAAGGGTGGAGGGAGTTGGGATTTGGGTTCCACCTTTCAAAGAAATAACTTGCATTTCTTTACTCATTATGGGGTACCATAAGAGGTTGGGGAGGTATAAGGGAATGTGAGGAATAAAGGTTACTTAGGGGAGACATAAGGGCATGTCAGGGATTTGAAATGATAAATACATATATATATATATATATTGGTGGTTTGTTCTTAGGTGGTGATACCCATTTTCCATTTGGGAGGCATAAGCAACATCCCCCAAAGTTTCTTGCTCCTTTGGCTTGCTTGATGAAGCCTTCGTATTGTTTTTCATGTTTTAATGTAGTTGGAAACTACATTATGTTTTGGATTGTGTTTTATTGTGATTATGTTGCTTGAGTTTTTGTGGAAACCTATTGTTGCCATGAGTTGGATCACATCTTTTATTATTTTGTGGTTAAGGCTCGGGGGCTAATGAAGAAGAATGGATTCTCCTCTTCATTGGATGTCTTGGTTGGGTGGAGAGCGTTGCCTTTCCCCTACTCTTGTTGTGATCAATTTGGAAGAATGAGGAATACGCATGTTACTGTTCTAGAGCTGAAAAAAAAGAGACAGTTTGACAGTCCCTTGCGAAATGAAATCTTATTGTAGCCCCTTTCCCACTTGAAGTGGATGATATGTGTATTAATTGTAATGGAAAGATACTTTGTATTGACAATGAAATTTGAAATTTGAAATGTAAAAGAGTTATACTTTGTATTCTATTTTGGAAAGAATGATACGTAATTTGTATGTTGTATTTTGAAATCAAATGGAAAGGAGGTTGTAGGAGTTTCATTGAATTAATGGAAGTGTTTTCCTTATTCATATGATATTACCTCCATTGGAAATATTTGTTTAACATGCACTATGAAATCCCAGTTTAGAAAGTGGAGAAGTGAAATACGTGAGAAGAAAATGTATTATTTTGTCCTATATATAATATATGATTTTAGAAAGAATAAAAGAAGGATGTTACAAAGTTTTCTTTTGGAATCAATGAATGATGTATTACCTTCCTCAAATTACCCTGTGGTATTGAATCTGATCTCTTAAATGTAATTGAAATCTCTATTTGTAAGGAAGAAATGCGTATAAAGGAATGTGTAATACTTTGTCTTTTGAAATATGTGAAAATGGAAAATCAGAGATGTATCTTAGTTTTGAATAGTTGGTTTCAATCAACTAAATGCATTAGATTAGGTGTAGAACACATTGTAATACTTAAAAGAAGAAAATGGCAAATAGACCTTTTTAAAATTTGAACTGTCTTGTTTTTTTTCCAATTGACAATTATTTAATCCCAAATGCTGAGACCAAATCTATAACAAAGGAACAACAAATGAAACATTAATTTGGGCATAATAAGATCTAACTGAATTCATCTAGACATTAACACTTAAGGAATTTCTTATAAAACTTAGCAAAATCGTGCTCAAACCATTTTGCAGTCATGCTGTTGTCCAGAAATGTAAATGTTCAAATTAAAAATCAATTAGACAAATTGAATCTTGAAATATCTCTTAAATACACCTAAGAACAATTTTCCATGTCTATTTGACATGTTGAGAGAGGTACAACAACAAATTGAAAAAATTTAACAAATTAACATTTACCAATTTGCACTGTAAAGCCTCCAGGTCGTTTTCTTGAAATTGACACCTTAAAATTTATCAAAATCTGAAATTAATGAATCCTTTACAAAGAGGATGTCGAGATATTTCCATAAAGTCCTTGTTTTCCAGAAACCGAGCTCTCTATCAAAAGTTATGGCCCGCTGAAATTTTTCTTCCTTGGCGTAAAAAAAAAATTGGGAAAATTTTCATTGGTGGGCCCACGGGCCCGAATTTTTCCCTTAGCTCTTAGGAATATATTTGGGAAAAAATTTATAATTTTCCCCATCACCCTATTGAGCCGTAGCCAATTGGAATTTTCCATGTGGCACCACAAAGCATTAGCAGAGTGGTGGATCTATTTTTAAATTTAGCGCTCCCATAAAATTTTGGGAAAATTTTCCAAAATTTCCCCACCGCCCACCGGGCCGCAGCCAACTAGGATCCGCCACGTGGCATCGCGAGGTGCTAGCAGAAGTGTGGGTGAATGCTACCCTCTTAGCCCTTCAAGGTGTTAAACTAATTTTCTCCCCACCGCCCAACCTTCCCCACGATGGCTTAGGAGATGCCAAGTGTCCCTCACTAACTTGCAAGAGTGCGGGCATAAAGTTGGCTTTCACCCCACGCAGGAAGATTTTTCAAAAAGTCTCCTATTGCCCCGCTCTCCCCACGTTGACTTGGGAGGTGCCACGTGTCCCTTGTGGACTTGCAAACACGCGGGCGTGTGGGTGCAAAGTTGGTTTTTTCCCCGCGCAGGAAAATTTCCAAAGATCTCCCCGCGGCCCGCCGAACCGCCCTTGGGGAATATTTTCACCCCTGGGCCCACACGCCCACTCTTGGGGAAACTTTTCACCCCAAGGCCCGATGGCCCATAACTCGAAAAATATGAGGAGTTAGGAGGACTTCTTTATATCAATGGAAAGGTGAGGAAATTTCCTATCTGATGGAAATAATTTAGGAAATTTTTGAGTGCATAAACTTTGAGAAAAATCAAGTTGAACCTGTAAGCCTGTTAGAGAGTGGGTATGGTGAGGAATTACCCTCTGAACCTAATTGAATTTTCTAACCTTAAATTTTAAACCTTGTGACCTCTAATAATTCTTAATAAAAGGAAAGTATGTTCTAGTGGATTAGAATTGTTCTGGAACCTGTTAGTGACAGTTGTTGTCTTGTAACCCTGTTGTAGATTCTTTTAATAAAAAAAAATTATTCCATAATTTTCCTAATTAATCATAGGTTGTTCTTGGGTCTCAAGTGGGTTGTTTTAGCGGGCGTTACACTTGGTATCAGAGCATTGGTCCAAAATATTAGGCCATTGGGCACACTAAAAACTTGAGACATGAACCTTAAACCTAAAACACTTTTAAATCTAGAAAACAATTTAGTTTAGAAATTACATATTTTAGTAAACATGGAAACTAAATAAAACTTAGAAAGATGAACTAACTCTTTCCTTGGTTGGTGTAGGAGGCACAGATGAGACAAGGGGTATTTTCACATAGACCTAGACTTACCACCACTAGATCATGTTGTAGCAACCATCCTACCCCAGATTTTGCAGACTCTTCAGGATGTTAATGTCACTTTACGCGGAGAATCTTTAGGAGGACATGCAGCCAGACATGATAGAGTCCCTTCCATTGAGGGTAATGTATCACCTTGACCCAAAGAGGAGCATGGAGGAGAGAACTCCCATGTAGAGTCAGCCAGAGTTGAGTCACCATAGAGGGAACAAAGTGATCGAGTTTTAGGACATAGAGAGAGGTCTCGGAACCCTAGGCTTAGGGATGAGCATGTAAAGAGACCTAGAGGCTGTCAGACCACAGCTGCAGATCACATTTGGGAGATCCTGAAGTTTCAAGCATCACATTATTCTAGTGAAATAAGTGGATTTCAGGAAGAGGCCTAGTTGGTGAGCTTGAGCAGATGCTTCAAGCTCTTTCCTTTTTCTAGCAACACGAAAGCTCATGTTGCGATCCATGTACTAAAGGATGGAGTTGGTGTCTGGTGGAGGACAGAGGAGCAGAAGCTTCATGTTGATTCTGAGATAGTTACCTGGGAGCTCTTTGAGGAGTGTTGTCGGAGTAGATATTTGTCACACATATTCATTCAACAATAGATAGACGAGTTCCATGACCTATAACAGGAATCTCTTACAGTGGCTTAATATGAGAGTAGATTTCTTGATCTACTCCAATATGTTAGTTACATGCAGGATGAGCAGGTGCAGATCCACAGGTTCATTCGGGGCTTGAACCTAGACATTGGAGGAGAAGTACAGATCCATTGTCCACATACATTAGTTGATGTTGTCGAGAAGGACTATATAGTAGAGGAGACTCAGGGAAAGACCCAACACGCTAGAGACCAAGTCCAGAACCGCATACAGTAGATGCAGGACAACAGATCGAGGGGGTCAGTACCAGTTCCTCATGATGGATAGGGTTCAATACAGTCATCTTTTAGACCACAGCAGCAGCAATAGTCCCACCCACCTTATAGACCTCCACAGATATTTGATGCATAGAGAGGTCGAAGGATGAGGCCTCCTCCTAGGGGTCCCATTAGGACATAGGGTGCCTAGAGAGCTCACTAGTAGATCCCTCAGCATACCACAGCCGAATCATCAGGATTCACACCATAGACCTCCAGAGTACCGGCCGGACCTGCTACATAAGGGAGAGGATCAGGTGGTTGTTTTGGTTATGGTGTTACTTGACATTTTTGGAGAGATTTCCCATGGAATCCTAATAACAAGGGTAAGACACAGATCTCAGAGCCTATTGTTGGTGATATGGGGCCCAGTCATAGGATGTATGTAGCAGTTAAGAACTGCTAGGTAGAGCACCAGAGTAAAGTGATTGAAACTGCAAGTAACATTGGTGGTATTCCTACCTCCATTATGTTTGATTCCGGTTCTTCTGATTCTTTTATTGCACCATCTTTAGTAAAGCAAAGCAAGTTGGTGGAAGTTAGGTAGGGTCATAGTTGGGATGTTGATATGGCTTCTGGAGCCATGATCTCTGTAGACTCTTTAGTTAAGGAGTGTGTGGTGGATTTGGGACCTTTCACCACTACCTCGGATCTTCGTATCCTTCCTTTGGGCTCTTATGGAGTCATCCTTGGTATGGATTGGTTATCTGCACATAGGGCTAGAATGGATTGCTACCAAAAGATCATATCTTGTGTGGATGATTTGGGAGTTGAGTCAGTGATTTCTGGGGTTAAGATACTTGTTTATATTCGTACCATCTCTGCTATGTAGCTTAAGCAGTGTGCGCGATGGGGTTGTCATATGTATGTTGTTACAGTCAATGAAAGATCAGAGGATGGATCTAATGGACCATCGCTAGATGATCACCCCATTTTGAGAGAGTTTGCATATGTCTTTCCAGGTGAGCTATCGGGGTTACCACCCCCACGTGAGATTGATTTTCACATAGATCTGGTTCCTAGAGCAGAGCCTATCTCACGAGAACCTTATTAGATGACCACCCGAGAGCTTTGTGAGCTCAAGTTGTAGCTTGAGGGAATTTTGAAGAAAGGCCTTATCTATCCTAGTGTATCCCCTTGGGGTACACCGGTAATCTTTGTCAAGAAGAACGATGGATCCTTGCGGTTGTGTATTGATTACCGTCAGCTGAATAAGGTAACGATCAATAATTGTTATCCCCTACTGCGCATTGATGATTTGTTTGAAAAAATGAAGGGAGCCACAACTTTCTCTAAGATAGACCTTAAGTCAGGTTACCATCAGATGAGGATTTCAGAGGCGAACATTCATAAGACCACTTTCTGTACGAGATATGGCCACTATGAGTTCACAGGGGTGCCTTTTGGTTTGACTAATGCCCCCGTAGTATTTATGAGTTTTATGAAAGGGATATTTAGGACCTTCTTAGATCGTTTGGTGATCATATTCCTTGATGACATTTTGATTTACGCACGTATGTGTGAGGAGCACGAGGGGTAGCTTCACCAGGTTATTCAGTGCCTCCGAGAGCAACAGCTTTACGGGAACTTGGAGAAGTGTACATTCTTTCAGACAAAGGTGCATTATTTGGGTCATATCATTTCTAGGGAAGGTATCGCCATTGATTCCTCCAAGATTAGAGCTATTAATGAATGGCTAGCACCCACTATGGTGACTAAGGTACACAACTTCATGGGGTTAGCAGATTACTACTGTAGATTTGTTGAGGACTTCTCTTTGATTTCTCACCCCATCACTTCCCTTTAGAGGAAAGGGAAGAAGTTTGTTTGGTCGGACAAGTATGAGCAGGGCTTCGGTACACTGAAGGAATGTCTCACTACAACATGTATTCTCACAGTGCCGGATCCACAGGGTGAGTTTTTCATTTGCACAGATGCATTTTTAGCAGGGCTTATAGGTGTTTTGATGTAGGAGGGAAGAGTAGTGGCTTTTGAGTCTTGCAAGCTCAAATATTATGAGCTTAATTATCCGACTCATGATCTCAAGCTTGCGGAAGTTGTGCATGCTTTGGTTCGATGGAGGAACTTTTTGCTTGGTCGGAGATTCCTGATGGATTTTCTTTGTGAGTATGATAGGGAGATAGAACATGTGAAAGGGAATGAGAATGTGGTGGTAGACGCTCTCAGCAGACGGAGACATGTGGCCATGGTCACCTTAGTGAGCACATATTTACAGAGTAGGATTCTTCAGCAACTTCCTCTCGATAACTTCTACTTTGCAGTCTGAGTAGAGATCGAGTCTCAGAGACCCCTCGAGGGGAAGTTTGATGGTTTCTCACTAGAGGCAGATGGCCTTCTCAGGAACAGAGGTCAGATTTATGTTCCCAGAGAGGGAGGCTTGAGGCAGGACATCTTGGTAGAGTCACATCATGTGCCCTATTCAGCCCACCCTGGGGTAAAGAAGATGCACGCCACCTTGAGACATTTGTATCATTGGAGCGGAATTTGTAGAGATGTGGCCCAGTTCATGTCACGATGTTTAGATTTACTGAAAGTTAAGGCCAAGCATCAGCATCTAGCTGGCCTTCTCTTTCCTCATGTTATACCAGAGTGGAAATGGGACACCATTTCCATTGACTTCATTATTGGGCTACCGATGTTGAGATATCACCACGACACAATCATGTTCACGGTTAACAAATTGACAAAAGTGGCTCACTTTTCTCTAGTGAAGACCACTTATACAGTGAGTGCAGTGGCATGGGTATATTTAGATGAGATTGTTAGGTTACACAGGATTCCATGAAAGATCATTAGTGACCGTGATCCTTTATATACTTCCCATTTCTTGTCTACATGGCAGCATACCCTTGGGACGAAGATCAATTTCAACATAGCATATCACCCTGAGACAGATGGATAGACGGAGCGGGTGAATCTGATTTTAGAGGACATGCTAAGGATGTATGTGATGGATCAACAGTCAAGAAGGGAGGAGTACCTGTACTTGGTGGAGTTCACCTACAATAATAGTTTTTCAGAGTTCTATAGGCATGGCTCCTTTTCAGGTTTTGTATGGCAGAGAGTGCAAGACACCTCTTAGTTGGGACAGGTTAGAGGACATGTTTTCTCTTGGACTAGCCTTGTGATAGGTTATGGAGAAGCAGGTGATTTTGATAAGACAGAGACTGCAGGAGGCTCAGGACAGGTAGAAGAAGTATGCAGATCAGCATAAGATGGACCGTAGTTTTGACGTGGGCATGAAGGTTTTCCTTCGTGTCAGGCCACACAAGATCCCTATCCGTTATGGAAAATTTTCTAAGTTAGCTCATAGATTCGTGGGTCCTTTTGAGATCTTGGAGCATATCAGCCATTTGGCCTACCGTCTAGCATTGCCACCCAACTTGTCTCGTGTACATGATGTGTTTCATGTTTCATTTCGTAGGAGATATGTTACAGATCCTTCTCATGTGTTATATTTGAAATCATTGGAGGTGCAGGATCAGGGGCAAGTGATGGTGGAGTCCGTTCACATCCTAGATCACAAGACCCTGGGCCTTCAAGGCAAAGAGGTTGATTAGGCCCAGGTGCAGTGGGACAGATATGATGAGACTACAGCTACATGGGAGGATGCTACTTTGCTATGAGTTTAATTTCCACATTTGTTACAGTGACTTCCAAGAGGAATTCGAGTCTAAGGGGAGGGGGATGTAGTGCCCACTTTCCTTTGACACCTTTTGTTACTAATCATGATACGGTTGATTATATTATAGAAATGATTATGGACCTTATTATAGTATGATGATAGATGTTAGATCATGGGTTATTGTTGACTTGATTCAGTTATGATGATGATTATTAGAGATAATTTGGATATTGATGATGGTATACTATTTGACATGGTTATATTATGGATGTTGTGCGGACTTGTGATATTTAGATATTGTGAGTAGACCTAGAAATGTAAATTATTGGATGATGATATAAGTGTTGAGTAAAATTGCAAATAATATTGCTAGATTGCTTGATGTTGTTGTGATTCATATATCTAGATGATTTTGGTAATTATATTGTATTATTTTAGATGTTCTGATATGGCCACGAGGCCAAATGAGGTATTTGTGTTTTGCAGGTTCAAAATATCACAACAAACATCGAGGGATTGGAGACCAACCACATTGGAATTCTAGATGAATTCAACAAGGTCACCATGACAACTAGTATATGTTTGTGTGTGTTAGGGATTCCCATGGGGGAGATCACCTTTAATTGTGACCATGGGGTTTTATGTATTTTCTTTTATTTTGGTCCCTTTGTTTATGTTTGCATGTGTTTATTTTGTGATGCTTTTACCTCTTTCATTAATTAATAAATGATGTGTAAATTTTGTGAGTAATCATATTGTTAAAATAAATAAATCAAATATGTCATAAGAAGGTAATTAATGAGAGTTTTTGGCCATGATTTAAAGTGATATAAGTATGTGTAAGAGATATGTAAGTGATGTGTGAATTGACTTTTGAGTGTGAAACACTCCACCTTCTTAGACATTCGAAATTTTCCTTGGAGGATGGTTTTGGAGGCTTGTGGGACAAGTTAAACTTGTCCCATACATCTTAAATTTAATTACCAACCATACCTACGGTTGGGGATTTGAGATTAGACTTTTATAATTCTTTTTGAGAAGGCAGATTGTAGGTTTTAATTGCACTTTTCTTACATGATTTAATCTCAGTCCTTTGGGGTGTGGATTGGATTTGAGTGTGTAAGTAAACTGTCATATTATTCACCCACCTATTTATTATGCATTGGAGAATGAAGTTGAATTTTGGGGTTGGGGTTGAAGATGTGTGATATGGCATCCTACGTGGATCTGTCTCATCCTCTTCCCTTCCCTCTTCTATAAAATTTGAACGGCTTTCCTTGTTTTGGGGTTGCTTCATTTTGGAGACTTTATTCTTGGGTGAATTCCTTGCTGTTTTTAGAGCTCTTGCTTTGAAGATGTTTTTTTTGGAAGGATTGTTGCATGCTTGTGCTTGGCTATTTTGGATTTTTTGCATTGAGATAAAACTTGTTGTTTTGGAACTTAGAACAACTTCATCATGGAGAGGTAGGAGCTTGACTCTTGAAATGCTCTTCTTTTATGAATGTAAGTGTTAATGTATGAATGTTTTGGCATGTTTGTGGGCTGTTGAGTAGATGGTCTAGGAATGGTGTAGAAGAAGACTATAGGGTTATATTTTATGGGAGGCACAAGTGTGTTTTAGGGAGGTATAAGGGCGAAGGGAGTTGGGATTTGGGTTTCACCTTTCAAAGAAATAGCTTGCATTTCTTTACTCATTATGGGGTGCCAAAAGAGGTTGGGGGGGTATAAGAAAATGTGAGGAATAAGGGGTACTTGGGGGAGGCATAAGGGCATGTCAGGGATTTGAAATGATAAATACATGTATATATTGGTGGTTTGTTCTTAGGTGGTGATACTGTTGGTTGTTAAATTAGGACTTTAATGAAAGCAACATTCAAGGGAAAGAAATTCCGTCCTCTTTAATGGGAAAGGTTCCCTTATTGAAAGCAAAAACTATTCACAAATTTACAACATTTTATTTTAATTAGGAAATCTGATATCATGAATGTGTTTTATCTCTAAGTAGGTTACCAATACAAAAGAACAGAAGAACTAAGGAAGGGAAAAGGTAGAATAGCACTCTCAGGAAGTATATATAGTAAAATAATTCCATATAAATGTTGAATTAGGATAATATAGAACAGAATCATTTGTATTAAAACCATTAGATGTTATTTCACAGACAAAAAGTTCCAGAGATGACATCCATGAGAATACAAATCTTCTTAATGTAAAATAGATTAATAATTCAATAACCTTTGACAAATAAGAATGAATGAATAGACACAGATAGAAGCAGAAAGAGAAATCTTCTTTTATTGATAGCTTTTGACTCTTTACACTTTCAAAAATAATTAGAGTTCTAGCCCCTTGAAATGGCATGGAGAGCCCAATATATAACTTACAAAGTAGTTACACTTGGTAACCATTTCTTTTAACCAAAATATTAATCAAGGAAATATACAATATAAAGTCCTTAATTAATTTATAATGAGCTCAACACTAAGAATAGAAGAAGAGAAAGAGGAGCTAGAAGAAGAAAAATTCATTTATGACTGAGGGGGACCCTCTAATTTGAGGATTCGATGCCTGAATATTTTTAATGCCTCAGCTATCTCCATGCCTCATGGAATTGTTTTGTTGGCAGTGGCATGAGTCCATGTTCCTAGACATTTCTCTATATCTTTATTGAACTCGGTATGCTCTAGGTATTCTTTATTGGCCTCGGCAATGGCAGATTGAAGAGATAAAATGTCCGTTATCATATCTTTGGTAATTGACTCCTCTTTGAACAAGTCATCCTTGAAAATTTTTCTAAACTGAGCTTTGATTTCTTGAAGAGAGAAGGGAATACCTGAAGTTTCATCCTGAAGATGGCAATGGATATATTTAAAGGTAGATGAAACACAAGTTTTAAAAGACTCTCCTTTTTTCCACACACTACTCAATTCCCCCAGTACTTCTTCCAGAACCTTTATCTTCCATTCAACATTGAAAATCCATGCCCTTGATAAGTTATTCTTGGCATCATCAAAAACAGTGTTGACCAACAAGATATTCTCATCGGTTTGACCCATTAGATGGAGATCTATAATGCAACTACTCCATACCTTCAGTTCTTTGTCCATAGATTTAATTGAGGAGGAGAGTTTCTGCTGCAAATTGACCACATTTTCATTGGTTTTGAAGGCCTCCACAATGAAGTTCAAACCAGATATAGTCATATCATCAACCATGGCTTCCATAGCCATTCCATAAGTGGAAAAATTATGTATGTCCTTGATGCTATGAAATTCATCCTGGATGAGAATCATGGGAGGTGGGAGAGAGGCCAGTGGGGTTGGATCCAAAAATTTATCTTTGGCCAATAATGATCAAATGAAATTGGAAAGAACTTGATTCTGCTCTTCCAATTGCTCTATAGTCTATTTACCCTTCTCCAATCGTTCAATAACCTTAGTTATTTTTTTCTGAAGGTTATGAATTTCACTCTTAGGAGTGGATTCTCCCATTAGGATCCTAGAAACCTCCAAATATGAAATAAAAATATCTTTCTTTTTCTTATCAACCTTGGGCTTTGCAACCTCTAGAAATTTTTGGCCCTGAGCATTAGTCACCAATCTAGAAGTAACCTTTGCTCTCTTTTTTGGAGGAGGAGGAGTAGTTCCTAGTAGAGTTGCCACAGCATCAAAATTAGGCCCTGTTAAATGAGAGGAAGATTTCCTCTTTTTGTTGTCAACCATGGTCTACACCCAGGAAAAGGTAGAAGAAGAAGTGGAGGGAACAAGAGGGCCCAAGAGCAAGTGAACTCATGGCACTCAATGTATTAACTAGTGTTACCTCCAGTAGGGAAGTAAACGGAACCTCAGGAATTTCCTTTGCAGAGGAATCTATTAAGCTAGTGGGTTCAATACTTGGAACCTCCTTTTCTTCTTCAATTGTGTTCTCAGAAGCTTCTAAATTATCTAGTATTTCATTATCATCACTCTCACTAAGATCAATAATGTTTTTAGACAAAGAAGGCAATTCAGACTGCTCCATAATAGTTTCTTCCTCAATTGGTTCTTGTTTAACCTCTTTAATCTTCTTCTGATACACTTGAGTAGAAGAAGAAGGGGTAGAAAATTCAGGCTCTTTTATTGATGAAGAAGGAGGTGTTTTCTCAGGTACCTCAGTATTGGGTGTATGCTCTTCCTTCCTAGGTGTGGAAGTTTCTCTTGAAGAAGATCTACCCTGATTCCTCCTTAACTCACAAACTTTCCTGTCGAACCACACCTTAGTTCTGATAATGATGGGGGTAATTATCTCACCCAAATCATCTCTCTCCTAATGTACCAATCTAGGGTTTCTAAAGGAGTGTGCTTGATTGATATTTCATAATCAAAGGACTATAAGTCATCATCATCATCCTTAAGCCCTTTAGGAACTTGGTAGAGATTGAGATATATAATTTGTTGCAGATAGAGTCTGCCATAATGACTTCTTCTGGCCTCAAAATCATCAACACAGTCTGCCTAGTAATCCTTAGTGTTTGGTTTATGATGGTAAATTATTTTGAGGTTCTGATCAATAAAATTTTTCAAATTAAAACAAGACCTGGGTCTAAAGAAATGGACAGTGAGAGGAGCAATAGCCCTTTCTAAGTTTTGGGCATCCAGAGTCATTTTCCATGTATAATTTCCCAAGGATATAGGGAAATGAAGACCATTGATCTTCTTATCTCTACAAGTTCTGTGTAGCTTATCAAGCTGCCTGCACACTTCAACCAGAGCCATTTTATCATTGCAAAACATGGTGAGCTTGAGGGGTGTACTTTCAAAGCCAGCCAACCTGATGTATGAGAACCTTTTGAATTGGATGAAGAAAGCCTCGTACTTGGCTATCAGAGCCATGGCTTCATCAGAAAATCTCCTAGTAGTGTCACCCTTCAAGAGTCTTACAATATACATGGTAAAAGCATCATTGACCCTTCTGAAATTGTGATTGATGGCCTCAAGGGTAAACTGAGGGCAGTATGTGTAGATAGGTTCATCCTTATTTCCTTCAATGTAGGTGAAACTAAACCACCCCCGGGACACAGCTGGGGTATACATGAGATAAGAAGTCATATATAACTTCTTAGTCTGCTAAACATTTGACAATTGCTCAGTCAAATTCATACAAATAATTTCAGTCCAATTTATGTTCTGCTTTCCCTCATAGATGATGTTTATAAAAGGGCACATCCCAATGATACGAGCGAGAAAAATGATGAAATCAGATAGCTCAGGTCATTGAAATCAACCTTGAACAATGCTTTGGAGAGTCTGGATGCTTCTTTCTTAGGGTTCTTTAACCATGACTTTGCCACTCGTGCCTTGTATTTTTCACTGTCTTGGTCAAACAGGATCTGAGCTTGGGCAACAATAAGAACAATGGAGTCTTCAGTATCAGGAATGCGTAGGGTAGAAGTAATGGCGACAACATCCAGTTTGGAAATTAATTCCCCATGCACATTAGTAAGCTCCTTGGTATCAAGATTGAAATGAGCTCTGCAAGCAAGCATAGTGTCGACACAATGCATAGAGATGGGAAAACCAGCCGCATACGTAATTCCACTGTCACTAATCATTTGGGCCATAGAAGCAGGGTTGGCACATGTTAGTCTACTCCAAAAATCACCAAAATCTAAGTGTCGAACCTCACTATCCCCAATATTGGGTACAGAGGTCTCCAGAGGTGGCAGATGCTCTTGCCCTTGAAATTTGATCTTCATTTTTATAGTGCACAAATAAACGGCCTTCAAGAGCAAAATTGCGATGAAAATGCAAAGGGATACGGGGAGAGGAACAAATGACTCAATTACAAGAACTCGGGCAAGAAAAAGCAAGCAAGCAATGTGACAAAAGCATAGGTGGTAGTCCCTATAAATAGCCATTCAGGAGAGAGAATATCTTTAATGAGCATTAAAAAACACCCTGCACTGACTCAAAAAGGTGAAACGTTGGAAAAGTAGAGAAAACTGGCCCAAATGGCCCTTGGAACATTTGGGACATGAGGGACGCGAAGACACGATTCGGCTGACGTAGGCGATGTGCGGAATGTAGGCCAAATGAACACGGGAGGTCCAAGGACACAAAAATGTGAGGGACGTGAAAGACGTGATTCGGCCTATGCAGGCGATGCGAGGAATTGGTGAACAATAAACATGGACGTATTTAGAATAGATGGGATGAAAAAGTGTGATGAACCTGATGTGGCTGATCGGGGAAAAGGAATCCCGAGAGAACTTGGGACAAATGGGCCGAAAAGTTTCGATAGAGCCGAAAAATAAATACTTGTAGGGAAATTGACCAATCGACGAATATAAATCCCATTTGTACATGGCACATGAGGAACAAAAATGTCCAACAGACCCGCAAGTCACTAAAATGACCCAAATAAACGTAGTTTTCACTATCTCTTCAAATTTCTTCTTCATTTAAACATTACTAAAGGGTGCCAACTCAAATTTTTCAAAATTTTCAACTTTCAAAAGAGGGGAATTTTGAGAGGACAACAGATACCCATTTTCCCTTTCAGAGGCATAAGCAGCATCCCCCATAGTTTTTTGCTCCTTTGGCTTGCTTGATGAAGCCTTCGTATTGTTTGTCATGTTTTAATGTATTTGGAAACTACATTCTGTTTTGGATTGTGTTTTATTATGATTATGTTGCTTGAGTGTTTGTGGAAACCTATTGTTGTCATGAATTGGATCACATCTTTTATTATTTTGTGGTTAAGGCTCAGGGGCTTATGAAGAAGGATGGATTCTCCTCTTCATTGGATGTCTTGGTTAGGTGGAGAGCGTTGCCTTTCCCCTACTCTTTTTGTGATCAATTTGGAAGAATGAGGAATACGCATGTTACTGTTCTAGAGCTGAAAAAAAAGAGACAGTTTGACAGCCCCTTGCAAAATGAAATCTTATTGTAGCCCCTTTACCACTTGAAGTGGATGATCTGTGTATTAATTATAATGGAAAGATACTTTGTATTGACAATGAAAGTTGAAATTTGAAATGTAAAAGAGTTATAATTTGTATTCTATTTTGGAAAGAATGATACGTAATTTGTATGTTGTATTTTGAAATCAAATGGAAAGGAGGTTGTAGGAGTTTCATTGAATTAATGGAATTGTTTTCCTTTTTCATACGATATTACTTCCATTGGAAATATTTGTTTAACATGCACTATGAAATCCTTGTTGAGAGAGTGGAAAAGTGAAATACGTGAGAAGAAAATGTATTATTTTGTCCTATATATAATACATGATTTTAGAAAGAATAAAAGAAGGATGTTACAAAGTTGCCTTTTGGAATCAATGAATGATGTATTACCTTCCTCAAATTACCCTGTGGTATTGAATCTGATCTCTTAAATGTAATTGAAATCTCTGTTTGTAAGGAAGAAATGCGTATAAAGGAATGTGTAATAGTGTCTTTTGAAATATGTGAAAATGGGAAATCAGAGATGTATCTTATTTTTGAATAGTTTGTTTGAATCAACTAAATGCATTAGATTAGGTTTGGAACACATTATAATACTTGAAAGAAGAAAATGACAAATAGACCTTTTTAAAATTTGAACTTTGTCCTATTTTTTTTCCAATTGACAATTATTTAATCCCAAATGCTCAGACCGAATCTGCAACAAAGGAATAACAAATGAAACATTAATTTGGGCATAATAAGATCTAACCGAATTCATCTAGACATTAACACTTAAGGAAATTCTTATAAAACTTAGCAAAATCGGGCTCAAACCGTTTTGCAGTCGTGTTGCTGTCCAGAAATGTAAATGTTCAAATTGTAAATCAATCACACAAATTGAATCTTGAAATCTCTCTTAAATACACCTAAGAACAATTTTCCATGTCTATTTGACATGTTGAGAGAGGGACAACAACAAATTTAAAAAGTTAAAATTTACCAGTTTGCACTGTAAAAGCCTACAGGTAGTTTTCTTGAAATTGACCCATTAAACGTTATCAAAATCTGAAATTAATGAATCTTTTGCAAAGAGGATGTCGAGAGATTTCTAGAAATTCCTCGTTTTCCAAAAACCGAGCTCTCTATCAAAAGTTATGACCTTTTGAAGTTTTTCTTACTTGGTGTCAAAAAAAAAATGGAAAATTTTTCCTTGGCGGGCCTGCGGGCCCGAATTTTTCCCTTAGCTCTTAAGAAAATTTTTGGGAAAATTTTTCTAATTTTTCCCACCACCCTACCGACCTGCAGCCAATTAGAAACTGGCTCGTGGCACCACAAGGCATCGGCGGAGGGGCAGATCTATTTTTAAATTTAGCACACCCGAAAAATTTAGGGAAAATTTTCCAAATTTTCCCCACCTCTCGTCATCCCGTAGCCAGCCAGGAGCCTCCACATGGCATCGCGAGGTGCTGGCAGAGGCACGGGTGAATGCTACCCTCTTATCCCTTCAAGGCGTTAAACTAATTTTATTCCCGCTGCCCTACCTTCCACGCATTGGCTTAGGAGACGCCACATCTCCCTTGCGGACTTGCGGGAGCGCGGGTGCAAAGTTGGCTTTCACCCCACGCGGGAAGATTTTTCAAAATGTCTCCCGCCGCCCCGCTCTCCCTGCGCTGACTTGGGAGGCACCACATGTCCCTTGTGGACTTGCGGACACGCGGGTGTGCGGGCGCAAAGTTGGTTTTTTCCCCACATGGGAAAATTTCCAAAGGTCTCCCCGTGGCCCGCCGAACCGCAATTAGGGAAAATTTTCACCCCTGAGCCTGCAGGCCCGCTCTTCGGGAAAATTTTCACCCCAAGGCCCGCTGACCCATAACTCGAAAAACATAAGGAGTTAGGAGGACTTCTTTATATCAATGGAAAGGTGAGGAAATTTCCTATCCAACGGGAATAATTTAGGAAAATTTTGAATGCGTTAAGTTTGATAAAAATCAAGTTGAACCTTTAATCCTGTTAGAGAGTGGGTATGGTGAGGAATTACCCTCTGAACCTAATTGAATCTTCTAACCTTAAATTTTGGACCTTATGACCTCTAATAATTGTTAATAAAAGGAAAGTATGTTCTAGTGGATTAGAATTGTTCTGGAACCTGTTAGTGACAACTGTTGTCTTGTAACCCTGTTGTAGATTCTTTTAATCAAAAAAATTTATTCCATAATTTTCCTAATTAATCCTAGGTTGTTCTTGGGTCTCAAGTGGGTTGTTTTAGCAGGTGTTACATGAATTGGTTGTGTTGGATGTCATATATTTCCTTGTTTCCTATATGGGTCATTGTTTTTTCAAGCTTATCGTGAGTTGGTTGTAGTCCTTTGAGCCCACCTGTGGTGTCATTTAAACTTCAAGAAGTAAAAAACAAGTTATTTGATAATTTTCATGTTGTCCTTGTGTGTGTATTTAGTGGGCGTTACAACCACAGTGGGCTTACTAATCTGAATGTTATACTAAATTTCGGACCCAAATGTAGTTTTGGTGTGTGTGCATGTCGTTCCCTATGTGCTCTTGTGTCAGTCACACTTTTTGAAGTAGCAAGTAATAATAACTATAGAAAATGTACTAGCATGTGTGCATGGAATAGAATAGAATCCCTCCCCCTATGTTGTGTGTGTTGATGCAGATCTCCTAGTCTTGATGCATAGAACTATGTGGATGCAAGTGATGAAATGTATAGAACTCTAGATGGAGTGGTAGTAGTAAGTGACGCTAAGACCCTCATTTTGGTCTCACAACTTCATATTTATAGGTTCTCTTAATCTAATTTTGTAATTAATCCCAACATGGTCGACTAGGAAAAAGATAAGGATGAAAAGTGCTTAGAAGAGGCCCAAAAAGAAGTGGGAAAGTAAAACAAGGATCAGGGCAACCCATGTGGGACTAGGGTGCCACGGGGTGCCCCAGTACAGGCCTCGGCACCTTAGTTTAGGCTAAAATGACGTGACAGTGACAAAATATTTGGGCATGTATATGAAAATACGTGGGAATGATGAAATAAAAGGTAAAATAAGATGGCCAAAAGGTGGGATTAATTAGTACTTTCTTCACTTGAAAACCTTCTAAATAGCAGTATGAGACCGAGATAAATAATTCCTAAAGTGCGTGATTTTATGATTACAGATGGATCCTATCGATTTTATCCATGTACATTCGAGATTCTTCACGATTTCTCTTGAAGAGTGTGCTTCATGTGGCGTTTGTTTCCCATTTGCAAATGAATTTATTCATTTTTACATAATCATCCTGCAAATTATACCTTCATACTTAGATGTCAAAGTCAAGGAGAATTTTGAGCTTTCTTCTAGACATCTCGACCGAGGTGACCAAATATTTCACAATATGATGTGCAAGGACCATGACTCTATCTTCACCTCCTTCTTCAACATTTACTCAAATGCTTGATGGGAAGGCTCTTGAGGGAACCTTGGGAATCCCTCGTAATATAAAGCAAATTTAACATACATGCAAATAAACTCATTAATATAAAGAAGGGAATCAACTTCATCTACAACAAAAAATCATCTTGGCACTATCTATAGGTAAAACCTCGTTGGATGTTTCCAACTCTGATTTCATCCTCCTCCTCGCCATTATTTTAAGGACCCTATGTAAGACGTGCATGTATGGATGGTTTGTTCAGGGGAATTTTCCCTCTTTTCTTAAGTCCATACTTTTTACCATTGTTAAAATTCATCTTGTTTGTCAGCAAATACATTTTTGTTTTTAGTACTTATTTAGATTTGTATATATGGATTAAAACATAAATTGGTCTAGGAAGGACGAGATCATTTCATTTAACTAGTTTTTTTGTATTGTGGTTTCTGAAATCATGATTTTTGAGATTCCACTCTTACTTGTAAATTGAACATGAACTTTTATGAAAATACATAGTTGTTTGATTCCCCGCAACGTAGTTCATTTAATTTAATTTTAATTATGAGGAAAGGTGTGTTTGTTGCTTTAAAGCGCCAGGGGCTTGGACAACAACTTTCAATCCTCCCCGTCAACATCCTCCTCCATATCAACATCCATGTGCGTACCACATCTTCCGTTGGCTACGTCATTGTATGAATCCATGTCTACGTTCATATCGAGTTCTTTGGTTGGCTTTTAACAATGCCAATCATTGCTTTGTAGGTGTATACATTAACATATTTAAAACGCTTCCATATGTTGTGTAGAAATTGTCATGTTTATTTTTTGGATATTATGAGAAAAGGAAAATGCGACAATTGTATTATAATCATCGTTTCCTACTCCACATAAAGTGATATTTATTTTAAATTTATTTATTTTTCTTTCTAATATCGCATTTTTACTAAGCAAAATATTGTATTTAAAAAAATATATCATCAGATTTAATATTATTTTCATGGAGTCAAATTGTGGAACCTAAACTATAATATGCTTACATCAATATCTCATAATAAAAATATTGTTGTATTGGTCTCGAATAAATGGAAAAGTGATTTGTTAAATATTAGTAAATGTCACGTTGTTTGTTTATTTTGGTTGAAGGCATTATAGCAATAAAATATGTTAAGTGCTTAGTTACATATAACTGAACCTTATTTCATGGGGTTAAACATAATTATGATTTTTCATAGCTTGTTCATAGATAAGGTTTTTTTAATACAAATTTATTTCATTTTTTTATTTTAGAAATTTGTAATTTTAACATATGTTGACTTTAACATTGAACCATGATAAAATGCATGTTTTCCTTTCAAGTATTCATTAATAACACCTTGCTTTCTAAGATATCTCCATAATATATTTCTGCGATGCCTTGCACACCATATCCCATTTCTACATTGAACATATGACAAAATATGCTCATGTTACATATGTTTCTCATCGTAAGAAATTTTTCTTCCTCAAAATGGTTCCACCCAATCTTATCCACTCCCTATTGCTCCTTCTACCTCTAGCCCCCTTTCCTGCACCCCTCTTCCTCTTTTTATATTTTGGTCCCTCAAAGCCAAACTCGTCTTACACTCCCCTTGCGACGTTCACATCACATATTTCATGTGTGATTACTAGTATAAAAGGCTTTTAAAAAATCTAAACAACCATCAAATTCAAGGTTTTCTTTATTTTTTAGAAAGAAAAGAAAAAGAGTGTTAAAAGGGTGGTGATTTCAATAATTCTAAAGTACGTTATGAAGAGGATTAAATAGAAAAAGGATTCTTGATTGAGATTGTAGTGTCTTGAAAGTTTTTTTTTTTAATGATTTCTTTTCGAGTGGCTTTTATTAACTTGGATATTAGCTAGATATTGACTTGCTTTGGCGTTAGTGGCGGGAAAGAGCATAAATCAAAGTTTATGACAGAAAACAAACTTTTTACCATGTGCAAGAAAATAATGTCCATTGCTTCCCATAGAAATTGTTTGGCAAGTGCGGTCTCATCTTCATTTTCCTTGGTCTTATCGTACTATCTTCATTTTTCTATCTATTGCAGTCTTTAATTTTCTATCTTTCTTATCATACAAGAAAGAAAAATTCATTGCAATTGAGTGGTGAGTAACACTAACGACTGTTGATTTTTTCTGTACTATCTTGAGTCTTTAATTTTCTATCTTTCCTATGTTCAAATAAGGCCACATTCCACACACAAAAATAATAGTCTTCTTCCTTGAACACAACTTGATTACGATGGTGGAAAATCAAGTTGAGTCAAGTCAATTTCTGACTGTATTTGTTACCAATTCAAATAAGAAAATGTGGCAAGTTTTATTATTGGGTAGGTAATCGAGATTGTATCAGAATGAAAAATATTTACCAGGCGCAAGAAAGAAAAGTACATTGATTGCAATGGAAATTGAATAGTGAGTACTAATGATCCTACGATGGTGGAAAATAAGTAGTCTTATTTTTGGAACTATGGCCATGGATTGCGATGGTGGAAAATCAAGTCGAGTCCAGTCAAGTCAATTATAGAATGCTTTGCGAACTATTCACACCAAGTCAGGGCAATTATAGACTATTTATTATTAGGTAATACATTATCTAATGGGTATTATTATTGGGCAGTCGAGATTGTATCAAAAAGAAAAATAGTTACCATGTACAACAAAGAAAAGTCTATTGGTTGCAATGGAAATTGAGCGGCTCGAGTTTTAAACGATTATTTATTATGATGGTAGAAAATACATAGAAAAGAGAGAGAATAGAATGCATTGTGTTATTTTTAATCTTATATTTTAAGTCAGGTGTTCGGGTGACAAATTCGACAGTCTTCGGGCTCCTCTATTTTCCATGGTTGCGACTGCAACCTAATTTTTTCGGCTCCTTGTTTTGCTCACCTTTTTTAGATCCATTATCGCACTTTTATAGGGATTTGTTGTAAACTTCCATTTTTTTAAGGCCTATGCAATATGCTATGTATTTTGGGATGTGACTTTTCTACCCAATTTTTATACGATTATTGTTGTATATTGACTCTTGTTTATATATATAAATGTGCACTTTTCAATCAAAAAAGTCAATTACAAAATGCCTATTTCTTTCTTTGTTGTCAATACATTATTAGTGGATGATACATTGCCAACAAAATCCACAAACTTTTATTCAAAAGTTTTCTTAATACTAATTGATAAAAAATCACTAATATTAACAGTTAAACATACATGTGAATGGTTGATATAGAGCAACATGTATAAGTCATTGACCTAATCTTGCACCATATTTGTTATAAGGAATTTTATACAAGTCAATAGATTTATAAATTGTGTTCTCTATCGGTTATTGAAACGCACCTTTAGGTATTGATTCTAGTTAATTCTCTTATATGTACAAATTTATGAATAAAATACTTTATAATATTATATACAACATTGTACCATTTAACTTCTTCACTGAGTATATGTAATTCCCCTTTTGTTTCTGCCTTGTCTTTCCAGACACCTTGATTTGGTGTTTTATGAATGAAATTGCTCATATAAGTTAATTGAAAAGAGACCAAATACCACATGAAAAAAGACATGTTTATGCTAAGTAAGTCTTAATATTCATTTGAGAGAGTGTTAGGTCTCCCCAAGTACCCATCTTGTCTTGTGATGTGTCTTTGCAGTTCGAGTTAATGATCAAATTGAATTACGTATAATTAAAATAATAAACATTATTACTATTTAGCATTCATGAATGTGTTACACATGTCAATTCTAAGGTCAGTTGTGAGTCTTGTTATGCCTTGCAGACCTATGAACCAAGTTTAGATAATGATAGCAATATATTAAACAAATTAAGATATTAAATAAATAAATTTAAGAAATTAGGCTTGATGGAAAGTAGATTTCTTGTAGACATCTAAAATGTCAACATAATTAATTCCGATTAATTTGTTCCGTAAATAACTTAACATCATCATTATCTAATTAATCTCTTTCCTGTAAAATACCACACATACCCTTTATCCCAATTAAATCATTTATCTAATATTTCCTCATTTCATCATTAACCCCTTTAATTCATTATTATATCACATTATCCATCTTAATCCTTATTATTATTTTCTTGGAATTTAATATTCCTACACCCACCTACTTTTTCGGAGGAATGTGACGAAGATTTGGAGGGAATTTGTGACCATCAAAGCGTTGCACTCAACCACAAAATGTTTTTGCTTCAAGATCGAAGCAAGAAATTACCCATGAAAGAAATGTACATGCATTAAGGGAAAAATGGCTCTAATCCCATATTCCATTCCATTCCATTGTATTACTCAAGATGAAAGGGTGCACATATAGTAGTGGGGTGTGTAACTCCCCCACAAATGTAGTCGTCAAGAGGTGGGAGTTACATTCTCGGAATAGCCTAAAAGAAATGTGGTCACATGGAATGCTATGATTGTAAGATAGGCACAAAATAGCTCTAACAATGATGCTCTCAAACTCATAGAGGTAATAAAGAAATTTGGAATGTACCATAACCATTTCAGATTTGTTTATATATAATTGCATATTCAATCTCATTTTAGTTTCATGGAGAGATAATATGTTAAAGCACGTAGTCTTTCTTTCAATCTACTTTGACAATAGCACTTCACATTCCCAACATTCTTAAGAGTGAGTATTAGCAAACTTACATGTCTCACTTACATTTGTATTCAATTATTACACAACTAACTATTATCTAACATCCCTTCTAATGTATTTCGCAACATTTGTTCTGAGTTTAATAAAAAATCAGTATTGTCAATCACACCCCTTATCAACATCAACCACAAAAGTAAAAAATATCTTTCTAAATATAATAACATATACCATTCAGCATTTACATTACATTATACACATGGAATTGCTAGTTTATATATAAATCTAAGGTTTTAAAAAAATTAAGTCATATTGAAAATATTATAAAATGGCAAGTATCTTACGGCTTTGAAATGTAAACGATCACCAAATTCAAGGTTCTCTTTTTTTTTTAAATGGTTAAAAAGGGTGGTTATTTCAATATTTCTAAAGTACGTTATGGAAAATGAAACTTGATTGAGATGGTACCTACCTAGTGTCTTCACTATTATCTTTTTCTTATTCTTTCTTTTCGACTGGCTTTTATTAACTTAGATATTAGCTGGATATTGACTTGCTTTGGCGTTAGTGGCGGGAAAGAGCATAAATCAAAGTTTGTGACAGAAAACAAATCTTATCCCTACCACGCGCAAGAAAATAAGGTCCAATGATTCCAATGGAAATTGTCTGGTGAGTGCGAGCTTGTCTTTAATTTTCTGAAAGAAACGTTCATTGCAATTGAGCGGTGAGTAACGACTGTTGATTTTTTCTGTACTATCTTGAGTCTTTAATTTTCTGTCTTTCCTATGTTCAAATAAGGCCACATTCCACACACAACAATAACAGTCTTCTTCCTTGAACACAACTTGATTACGATGGTGGAAAATCGAGTCGAGTCAAGTTAATTTTTGATTGTAATCGAGATTGTATCAGAATGAAAAATATTTACCACGCACGAGAAAGAAAAGTCCATTGATTGCAAATGAAATTGAACTGTGATTAATAACAATCGGAAAATACGAAGTCAAGTCAATTATGATGGTGGAAAATCAAGTCGACTAAAGTCAATTATAGAATGCTTCGTGTTATTCATACCATGTCAGGGGCAATTACAGAGTATTTATTATCAATACATTATCTCAGATTTTATCATAAACAAAAACATTTACCATGTACAAGAAGGAAAATTCAATTCTTTGCAATGGAAATTGAGTGGTGAGTAATAACGACTTTTTTTAAGATCATTGAAAATACATAGAAAAGAGAGGAGAATGCATTCTATAATTCCTAGTCTTCTACCCCAAGTCCAGAACTATTTCTTTCATTGTTGTCAATACATTATTAGTGCATAGTACATTGCAAACAAAATCCACACTTTTTTATTCAATAGTTTTTTTAACGTCGAAGGTGTTCCCCCTTGGGAAATGTCTTCTGGTCGTTTCAGTGACTACGTTAAATTTGACGGCCTTTTGGACGTTGTTTTCGACTGATTACATTTGACGGGAATCCTGACGGTTAGGACGGGTGTATTGACTGTAGCCAGTTGTTTGGACCATATTATCGGCGAGCTGAGGTTTATTGCCCGTTACAAGCAAAGGCAGTGGGATCTTCTTATTTTTGACGCTGGTTGACGAGCTTCTTTATACTGAAGAGCTTCCTTGGAAATATTTGGAGGCGAAATTGGCATGTGTTTAGCAGAATTTGTGAATTTCTCGAGTAATGCTGAAATGTAGGGATTGTTTGCATATTTTGTTGCTAAATTATTTGAGATATGTTTCAGACTATGTAGGAGAAGCTTAGATTTCAGCTGAGGTTTTCGAAGAATTATAGTTAATGTCTGAGCTCATTATGTTAATCTTCTAACCATGAATTTCGTGCTATGTTTTTTTTAACCAATACTGCCACTCTTGGTTTAAATTAGCTGACATATTTCCCCCACATTGTATTTGCTTATTGTTTTGTTAAGGTTTTTGGAGGAATTTTTCTATTAATCTTTGTATTCGTTTTGTTTTGTTAATGAGGCTTCGAAAGTATAAATCTAAATGTCGCAATTCTTCATATGTTTCCTTGCTAAATTTAGCTGAAACTCTAAAGCAGGATATGACAATTTTGTTTCGGTTGAGGTCTATGGAGGATTTTTTTGCTTACGTGTGTATTCGTTTCTTTTTGTGGATACCTTAAGTGTAAAATAAAATGCCGCGATTCTTTATATCTTCTTTGGTAAATTTAGCAGAGATTTTAGTGTAGGAGACGGGAATTTTGTTTTGGTTGAGGTAATTGGAAGGATTTGAGTTGATATTCGTCTTTCTTTTGGTTTAACTGTAAATTCTTTCTCTGTTTTTCTCTATTATTGCTTGTATTTTGTAATTTTGCTGAGAGAGATGTTTGCCTACGAAGTGTAAAATTTGTTTTGGGTTTTGCAAGTATATTAGTTAGTGCCTACCTTTGTGTGGTTTTAGGTATTTGTAACTATTGTTTGGTTTTACGTATTACTGCAGACACAGAACATGTTACAGATGTTAGTTTTGACTCTAAGGTCGAATGTAGTATTCAATAGGAAACATTGCATGAATTGGTTTTACACAATTTTGTCTGGGAAACAACACGGGACTTGACAATCTTGAAATGTTGGGGAAACGAGATTTCAACATACACAATAATTGGAACATACATGACGTTCTACCTGATTTGTAGATAACTAGTTCATCATTCATCGAGATAGAAAAGGTAGACACAATTAACATCCGCATGTAGACGACACCACCATCTTCCACACTTCCTTTGTCTTCAAAACAACAACTAGCTCTTGATACCATACTACACCATTCAGCAAACAAATCCCTTCTACCTCCACTAAGATTGATAATTCAAGGAACAACTAACATAGGAAAATCATTTCTGATACATAAAATCTGGAATTCATTCACAACAGCATCAACCACATCTCCCTCACCTCTCCTTCTACTCGCCCATACCGGTGTTTCAGCATTCAACATCTCTACATCCACAATCCATGCAGGCCTCCATATTCCAATCAAAGGATTAAAACCCTTTGAAGGCCATGCATTATCATCTTTTCAAGAGTCATTGAAACATATAGAATATATTCTTATTGATGAAATGAATTTCATCGACCCAAATATGCTAAGCAAAATTGACAGCAGGCTATGCGAGGATTTCCCACATTCAAAAACATCTGAATTTGGGAATAGAACTGTCATCCTCCTAGACAACCCTGACCAATTACCACCGGTTTTGGACTATCCTCTTTATGTAAGTAATTCATATAGATCCAACTTTGGAAGGGATTTCATTCCTCCATTACATTGCAAACAATATTCTGGCAATAAGGTAAAACCAATGCATGAGTTTCATTACAGAATTTACTGCTCTACATGCGAGATTCAACCCCTCTTATTGAGGATTGGGAACTCCTAATGTCTCACACAGACAAACACCTAACTCAACAGGAGCACAACATTTTTAAGGACACACCACATTTATTTACAAAAAATGATCTCGTGAACTCCCATAACCTTCAGATGTTGAAGGCATTGAACATTCTGATTTCCCAATCCATTGCTTAAGGTAGGCTGGACCAAGAGATCTTGATGATGATAAGTTGGAACATAAAATTCTTCTGTGTAAACAACAAAAAATCATGCTTATTGTAAATTTATGGGTTGATGTAGGCCTTGTAAATGGTGCTACAGGAACAATCGCCAACATTTTCTATGACACATTAATGCCACCACTAGCATTACCTTTATTTGTTGTTGTCAAATTTGATAGATACAATGGCCTGTGTTGGGATCCCTCCAACCCATTACATATTCCGATACCCCCTATTTCGAGAGGGAATCGAAGACAATTTCCGATTAAAATGGCCTAGGGATTAACTAGCCACAACTCCTAGGGACTTACTTTGCATAGAGAAACTGTTGACATTAGAAACACTTAAAGGAAAGGTCTTACATTCATAGTTTTCTCCAAAGTTCCCTCACTTGCAAATATGTGCATTTCACCTCCTTTTTCATTTGAAAGGTACTCAAAAATGGCACACGTAACAACACTTGGAGCAAGAAGAAAGGAGGAGTCAAGACTAATATCCCTCAACTAAAACAACCCATCGTAAATACTACCCTCTACATTGATAGCACCTCCAGTACTAATTTACTCAACACTTCTTGTATCTAAAGTGGCAGTGTCGTTCAAGGGGTATTAAATGTATTCATGTTTAGTGTAAATAAAATTGGCCACAAAAGGATACTACTCATGATATAAAATCTGCAAATGTACGGAGGCCTTCATGTATACATGTTTAGTTTAGATGTCGTGATATAAGATTTGCAACTGTATATCTACAAGTTTGTAACAAAATTAAATGTACACATAGACCATTTCAATGTAATGTTACATCTATATTCCTACACTACCACTATCAATCACAACCCTTATCAACATGTTAATGACTATACCAAAAAAAAAAAATTCAACAAAAAACCACCCACACAACCGATGCAACACTAATACAATTTCCTCGAAATAATTACAAACCACATCACTCACAAAAGTAATTAACTATCCAAAACAGTATCAAACGTATTCATGTTTACTAGAAATAAACCACTCATGATATAATATCTGCACACAAACGGAAGTCTTCATGTATTCATATTTAGTTTAAATAAACTAGTACACAAAACACTACCACCTATAACATAAGATTTGCAAATGTATATGTACGAATTTGTAACAAGTTTGAAATATAGAGATAGAACCTTTAAATGAAGTGGTTCATCTATATTTCTACACTTACAAAATCAAGCACACCCCTTATTAACATCAACTACAAAAGTAATAAACTATCCAAAATGGTATCAAATGTATTCATGTTTAGTGCAAATAAACCACTCATGATATTTTGTGCACACATGTACAGAGGTGTTCATGTATTCATGTTTAGTTCAAATAATCTACTCCACATAATGCTACCACTCATGATATAAGATTTGCAAAAAAATTCCCACAAAATGCTACCACTCATGATATAAAATCTGAACATGTACAGAAATCTTCATGTATTCATATTAAGTTCAAACAACCTACTCATCAAAATGCAACCACTCGTGATATAATATCTGCAAATGTATATGTATGAATTTGTAGCAAATTTGAAATGTAAAAATAAAACCTTTAAATATAATGCTTCATCTATATATATACACTTATAAAATCAATCACACCCATTATCAACATCAACTACAAAAGTAATAGCTATCCTCCTAAAACAAATAAAAATACCGTTCGACATTCACATTGCATTGTACACATGCGATTGCTAGTTATTAATAGTAATACAAATTAAATATGGTATTTTTTATTTACATGAAGAATTATAATATATAATTTTTAGAAAAAATCTCTCATTACGTGGAAAGGCGTGTTCCAAAAGTGAGTGTGACTTTATATGTCTGACATGCATGACAACAATCGACGGTTTTTGCCATGTCGTACATTGACGCACATTGCGGGAGGTTGGCTACCCTTGATATTGTTGAAACCATGTGTATTTTAAAATCACCTTGTGACCCTCACCCTACCTGTTCATTGCAACACGTCGTGAACATCCAACAATATGCCCGCTGACTTGTATCCTTGAGAAGTGACAACAGTCATTCCGTGTTCTGAATTTGCTAAAGTGGAAGTAGAGATAGTTGTTAAAGTTCTGCCATTTGCATCTATAAAAGCAAAGCTAATTGTGTAGGCCACACAGGAATCTTAGAATTGCTTATTAGCATGGAGACAATATGTGACATTGCGGGACGTAGCACTGGGGTGGCTTGAGTGCAAAGAAAGGAAATCATAATCTCCTTCATCATTTGGTCATTTTGTGTCATACTACCCTTTCTATCTTTCATTTTCATTGGTTTTTGGTGGGGGATAAAATAGACACCACTCGTTTCCATTTTTACTTCAATTTTTGAATTTTTTTAAAATGTGTTTAGGAGTGGCATGAGGTAATTTGGTTTTTCTTTCTAATTTTGTTGTGTGGTATATATATATGAATTATGAATTAGATTTGGGTTATATTTGAGGCCTAATTCGTGTAACAAGATGAAAGTAGATTTAATTCTCTGCAATTTTAAAAAATAGTTATAATTAGTCATAAACATGGAGACAATTAGCAACATTGTGGGACGTAGTGATGGGGCAACTTGAGTGCAAAGAAGGGCAGTCATAATCACCTTCATCATTTGATCTTTTGGATAATATCCTTGAAAACATGGATCAACAATGTGTTGGTCGTCAAATAGGACTTTACGAAGAGCAATAGTCAGGGGACAAGAAGTCCCTCCTCTTTAATGGGAGAGGTTCCCTTATTCAGAAAGGAACCTATTTACAAATATACAAAACATGATTTCCTGGTCGAACTTGCATATAACGAAAGTGTTTTCTATAAATATCATCAATTACAAAAGGACTGAGGAATGAGAATACGAGAATGAGCAGAAAGGCAACATGCAGAATTATAGATAACAGAGTAATTCTTTATGTATGTGAAGTTACAGTGAATTGAAACAAGATCATTTGTATCATATAAATAAGATGGAATTTAAAGACACAAAGTTCTGTAAATAACATCTGCCAGAACACAAAGTTTCTTAACATAACACAGACAAATGATCTTCACGAAATTAAATGAAAAGCTAGGGGATAAAAGAGATCAGATAGACAAAGAATGGAAAGCCCTTCTGTATTGATTTCTTTATGATCTATTTACACTTTCAGAAAATAAGCCAAGTTCCTCCTCCTTTAAAATGGCACAGAGAGGCCATTATATAGCTTACAAATCAGTTACTCTTCGTAACCACTTCTTTTAACTAAAGATTAGTTAAGGATTGCCAATCACAATACCTCAACTTATTACAAAGAATATGGAAAAAGAATGGGAAGAAGAGAGAAGAATAAGGAGAAGAAGACAGGTGGTTAGTTACTAGGAGGGACCCACTGACTTCAAAATCCACTGCCTGAATCTCTTCAATGCCTCAGCTATGTCTCTGCCACGAGGGAATGACGTGTTGGCTGAAGACTAAGTCCAAAATCCGAGGCACTTCTCCATCTCTTTATCAAACTCGACATGAGTATGATAATCTTTATTTGCTTCTTCAATGGCAGATTGAAGAGAGAAGATCTCCTTCATTTTCTCTTTGGAGATGGAGCTTTCCTTGAATAGATTATCTTTGACAAAAGCTCTGAATTGAGCTTTGATTTCTTGCAAGGAAAGGGGCACACCAGAAGTTTCATCCTAAAGATGACAATGTATATCTTTGAAAGCATAGACAACCAGTGTCTTGAAAGCCTCACCTTTCTGCCAGCTATTCTTCAGTTCTCCTAAAGCCTCCTCCAAGACTTTGATCTTCCACTCCACGCTGTAGACCCAGGAATTTGACAGATTGTCCTTTGCCTCATCAAATACCTTACTCGCCAATAAAATATTCTCATCTGTCCGTCCCATGAGGCGGAGGTCTACTATGCAACTTCTCCAAAGTTTGAGCTCTTTATCTATGATATTGATAGTGGAGGAGAGCTTCAGTTGCACGTTGTTCACCTTTTCGTGGAGTTTGAAAGCTTCATCGATGAAGTTCAACCCTGCAACAAGCATATCATCCACCATGGCCTCCATAGCTCTGCCATAGATGGAATACTTGTGCATGTCTTTGATACTCTACACTTCATCTTGGATCAAAATTACAGGTGGTGGAAGAGTAGTCAATGGGGTAGGGTCCAAAACTTTGTCCTTAGACAAAAGAGATTTGATAAAACTCCTGATAATTTGGGCTTGTTCCTCCAGTTGTTCAATAGTTTACTGCCCTTTCTCTACCCTCCCAATGACTCTTGTGACTGTTTCCTGGAGGTTGTGGATTTTACCTTCAGGGGTAGACTCTCCCATAGGAATCCTCGAGAGTTCTAGGTCAGATGCCTGTAAGTCCTGCTCTGATTTATCTACTGCAGGCTTAGCAATCTCCAGGAATTGCTGACCCTGAGCATCTGACACTATTCTGGAGGTGATTATGGCTTTCTTGGCATGAGAAGGAGGGGTAGTGCCTAACAAGGCTGCCACAGCATCAAAATTCGGCCCCGAGCTCCGAGAGGAATATTTTCTCTTCCTACTGTCGACAAAAGGTTGCACCCATGCAAACGAGGAGGAGGAAGCAGCAGGTGGAGCAAGAGGACTAAGAGACAGAGAACTCATAGCGCCCAAGGTCTGCGCTGCTGTTGTCTCGAGCTGAGACATGAGTGGGGTGCTTGAGACAACTGGTGTAGAAGAGTCAATAGCACTTGGAAGTTCAGTGCTCTGGACTTCTTTATCCTTATCCGTTGGATTTTCAGGAGCATTTGTAGGAGCAGGCACCTCACTCTCCTCACTTTCACTGAGAAAAATAATGTTCTCTGGTCCCATAGGCAACTCTACCTGCTTTTTCTGGAGATCTTCTTCCACAGGCTCCTTCTTAACCTCTTTGAACTTCTTTTTATATACCTGGGTGGATGAAGAAGGAGTAGAAGCTGTAGGTCCTTGTGTTGATGAGGCAGGAGGGGTTTGCACTGGTGTATCTGTCCTTCGAATCGATGCTTCCCTCCTTGGTGTTGAAACATCCTTAGAGCTGGATTCTCCTGAGTGCCTTCTTAATCTCTCAGACTTGTCTTATCAAACCAAATCTTAGTTCTGACTAAGACTGGAGCCAGGATCTCTGCCAAATCATCTCTCTCTTTATTGTTCCTAGTCCAGGTCCTCCAAGGGAGTGTGCTTGATCAAATTTTCATACTCATATGAGTACAGATGAGAATTTTCATCCTTGAGTCCTTTAGGAACTTGGTACAAGCCGAGTTCTTGGATCAATTGCAGAGAGAACCTGCCATAGTGCCTCCTTCTAGCCTCAAAATCATCTGCACAGTCAGCCCAATATTCTTCTGTATCTTCCCTATGATGATAGATTATCTTGATGTTCTATTCAATGAAATTCTTCAAGTCAAAGAAAGTTCTCGGCTTGAAGAAATGAACAGTGATTGGAACCAGGGCTCTTTCTATATTCTGTGCGTCCAGGGGTATTTTACAGGTGTAGTTTCCCAAAGAGATGGGAAAGTGCAAACCAGTGATCTTCTTGTCCTCTGCAGGTTCTATGAAATTTTTCCAATTTCCTGCATACTTCTATCAGATCCATCTTGTCCACTGCAGAACATGGGAAGCTTCAGAGGAGTGCTCTCGTAGCCAGCCAGCCTGATATATGAGAATTTTTTGAATTGGATAAAATAGGCACCGTAGTGCGATATCAGGTTCATGGCTTCATCAGAAAATCTTCTAGCAGTGTCACACCTCGAGAAGTCTGACCATGTACATGGTGAAAGCATCATTCACCCTTCGAAAATTACGATTACTGGTCTCTAGGGTGAACTATGGGCAATAGGCATACACAGGATCATCTTTGTGAGCATCAATATAAGAAAAACCAAACCATTTCCTTGATGCCGCCAGAGTATACATCAGGTATGAAGTCATATACAACTTCTTCATTTGTTGCACACTGGACAAGCTGCTTTGCTCAGGTTCATGCTGATGATTTCTGCCCAGTTGATATTTTGAGTTCCCTCCCACACCATATTGATGAACGGGCACATCCAGAAATGGAACTCGTTAGTGGAAGGTAAGCCCATGACACGGGCCAGTAGGATTATGAAATCTGAAAACTCTTCATTGAAATCTTCCTGGAATAAGAGTCTTGGATAGATGAGACGCTCCCTTCTTAGGGTTCTTAAGCCATGACTTTGCCACCCCGTGCCTTGTAATTATCACTGTCTTGATTGAACAGGGCTTGTGCTTGATTATGGGAGACAACGATAGCATTATCCATTTCTGGAATCCTCAGTGCAGTGCTAAATGGCGGCATCGTCAAGTTTGGCGATGAGTCTCCCCATGCACGTTGGTCAATTCGTTCGAATCTGGGTTGAAATGAGCTCCGCACGAGAGCACTGTATCTGTGCATTGCATCTAAGATTGGAAAACCTCCAGTGAAAGCCAGACCACTGTCATGAATCATCTGTGCCATTGGTGTAGGGTTTGCATCTGTCATCCTTGACCAAAAATTGCCAAAGTCAAGGTGGCGAACCTCACTGTCCCCGATATCAGGAACGATAGACTCTAGTGGTGAGACTTGTTCCTGACCCTGAAATTTAATCTTCATGTTCATAGTGATTGAGAGGACAGAGACTGCAAGCTAGAACTTAGGATGGAATTACAGGGGGAATCGATACACGCGCAGGAATTTAGATCACAAGGGTTCAAGCAAAGGATAGCATGGAAGCAGTGTGAAAAACGCATAGGGGGTTTGCTTGCATTATATAGCCGTTTTAGGAGAGAGAAAGACAATAAATGCGCACTTAAATACATACCTACCGAATTTGAATAAGAAAGATATTCAGATAGAGCAGGAAAAATAAGCATGAATGGCACTTAGTTCATTTGGGACACGAGGGACGCAAAAGCGACGAAGCATGCGGTTCGGGTGAATCGGGCGATGCGCGGAAAAGGCGCACAAAAGCCTTTTGGGACAAGCGGGACGAAAGTGCGCGAAGTACACGACTCAGCCGGATCAGGATGATTAGGTGACAACAAGTCTGGGAGAGTTTGGGACATTTGGGACGTGAAAGTGCATGAAGTACGCGGTTCGGGAGAATCGGCCGAAAATGGAACAACTTGTCTGGAATTGAAGTTTGTGACACTTGGGACAAAAAGTTCCGACGGGCCCGAAAAGGACAGACCTTCGGGTAAATCGGACCGATCGGGGAACAGAAAGCCCAATCTGAACTTGGGACATGCGGGACAAAAATGTCCGACTAGCCCGAAAAACACACAAAATGACCCAGAAAACGCAGATTTTCACAATTTCTAACGACTTTTCACACTATCAGTATCGACAGAGAAGACACTTAAAACTCAAAATTTTAAAATTTTCACTTTCTTAAGAGCAGGGGAATTTTGAGTGGACAACAGCTGGCTCCTTCTGGGGATGACTTGGCATAAATTCAAGGAATGAGACAAGGTAAGAACTTAGACAAACTCGAGGAAGTAGATCAGTACCTTATCCATTGGGCCACGGAGACAAAAAACAAACCAATACAGAGGACAACACACCAAAACAAAAAAGGAAAGAAAAACAAAACGTTGTACAGAATATACAAAGGGACTCCCTAGTCACCTATGACTTGAACAATTTCAAATACTGCCCACTATAAGGAAGTGGGAGAGGAGAACCATCCATGTAATCAAGGTAAAAAGAATTCTTACCAGCAAAGTGTCTGATCTTGAAAGGTCTGAGCCAAAGGGAATCAAACTTGCCATGGCTGCCACGAGGTTCATGTCTTTTATCCCATAACAAAATAGTGTCTCCAACTTGGAAATCTCTAAACCTAGCTTTCTTATCAAATAGGACCTTTACCTTCTGCTGGTGAACAGATATCCTATCAGCAACCTCCAATCTGTTCTCATTCAATTTGTGAAGATACATAATTCTCTTATCCAAAGCATCACTGAAACTGGTATCTTCAATGGCCTTCATTAGATGCAAGGCTGGCAGCTCCACTGTTACTGGCAATTGAGCTTCTACTCCATATACCACTTGAAAAGGGGACATTCCAATGGCTCTCTTAGGTGTGATCTTGTCTGCCCAAAGAGCATCATAGAGCTTCTTGTGCCAGTTTCGTTGAGACTCATTGACTAATTTCCTTATAATAGTCACCAGATTTTTATTAGTGGATTATGCTTGCCCATTTCCCTGAGGATAGTAATCTGAGGAGTGAGCCAAAGAGATGCCATACCCATAGCAAAAATCCATTATCTCAATTGAAGAGAAATTCGAAGCATTATCTGTCACAATCTTGTTAGGTACACCATACCTTACCAAGATGTTCTCTTTTATGAAGCTACACACCACTCCAAAAGTAGTGCTCTTTACTGGAATAGCTTCTACCCATTTGGTGAAATAATCCGTGGCAGTTAGTACATGAGTATGACCAGCACTAGAAGCAGGATTAAGTGTTCCAATGAAGTCCAAACCCCACTGTTGAAACGGTTCTTCAATTACAACTGGCTTAAGAGGCAAAGAGGCCAATTTGGGTCTACCAATGAAAGTCTGACAAGCCTCACATTTATCAACCCACTTGGATGCATCCCTAAACAAGGTAGGCCAAAAATATCCTCCACGGAGTATCTTATGAGCAGTGACCATTGATGAATAGTGCCCTCCACAAGCCTGATCATGAAAAGCTGAGAGTAGCCTTTTCTGATGTTCCTTGTCCACACATTTCAAAAATCTTCCATCTATCCCATGTTTGAACAAGGTGTTTTCCCACAACACATACTGTACTGACCTTAGTTTAACAGCCCTCTTTTCTTTGGCAGTCAAATGAGAGGGGCATTCTCCATAGGTGAGAAAATGGGCGATGTCAGCATACCATTCGTCAACTGAGCTAAGAAACAGAATGGTAGGAAGGTCAACCTTATCCTCCAGCAACTCATGTCTAGCTCCTTCTACAATGAGCTCACAAAGGCCTTTACCATGAACAAGCTTGGTCGGTTTGATGTCAATATCATATTCTTGGACCTTAGCAACCCAGTTCCCTCTCTTGGATCCAAATTCCTGTTGTGTGAGAATTGACTTAACAGTTGTATCTGGAACCAACACCATGGAATGAGAGTTGAGAATGTAAAAACGAAACTGCTTGACAGCTTTAACCACTGCAAAAGCATGTTTTTCCATCATGGTGTATTTTAACTCATGATCTTTCAGAATATAGCTCATGAATGCAATTGGGAGTTCGTGCTCATTAGAATCTTCTTGAGTCAAAACAACAGCCAAGGTATTATCTGTGGCATAGCAATAGATAATAAAATCTTTGCTGAAATCAAGACATGCTAAAACAGGAGTTTTAGCGATAGCTCTTTTAATACCTTCAAAGGATTCCTTTCCTTCAGAAGACCAACCAAACGTTTGTTTGCCTTTCATCATTTGGGAAATATTCAAAGTTAACTCTGCAAAATCAGGGATGAACCTTCTTAAAAAATTGATCTTACCAAAGAAAGAGTGCACACCCTTTTTGTTGGTTGGGAGAGGAATTTGTTGGATAGCTTGAACTCGTTCAGGATCAATCTTAATACCATCTTTGGAGACAATGTGCCCTAATAACTTCCCCTCTGTGACACAAAAGAAAGATTTTTTAGGATTCAAAGAGATCCCATGTTCTCTGCATCTTAGCAGAACTGTCTCCAAGTGCTGAAAATGATCTGCCCTTGTTTTAGAGGACACAGTCAAGTCGTCAAGGTATATGACAATACACTTTCCTTTCAAACTTCCAAAAGCCAGATCCATAGCTCTCTGAAAAGTGGCACCAGCATTAATGAGCCCAAAAGGCATTCTTTTGTAAGAAAAGGTACCCCAAGGAGTAGTGAAAGTTGTTTTGTGTTGATCTGCAGTATTAACCTCTACCTGATTATATCCTGAGAATCCATCAAGCATAGATAACATTTCAGATCCTGTTACTGCTTGCAAGACCTGATCCATCATAGGCAAAGGATAATTATCCTTCAAGGAAGCCTGATTCAGATTCCTGAAATCAACACAGATGCGGATCTCACCATTTTTCTTTCTAACAGGCACAATATTGGCAATCCATGTTGAATGGTGAATGGGAAAAATGATTTTGGCCTTCAACAACTTCTATATTTCTTGAAAGACGGTGTCAGCTATTTTGGGGTTATACTGCCTCTGTTTCTGCTTAAAAGGTTTAATTCTTGGTTTGAGAGGAATAAAATGTTGCATATCTTTTGATTTGAAAGATTTTAAATATTCATAAGAGTAAGCAAGAACATCATTATACCTCTTTAAAAGATCAATTGCTTTCTTCCTCTCATCTGATGTGCAACATTTTCCAATGTTCATGAGCTTAGGGTCAGTAGAACTCCCAATATTAATTTTTTCATGCTCAGCTGATTGCTGAGGTCCAGTGGAAGCTCTAGACTTCACATACCTATCATGTTTATCAAATAGTTCCTCTAAACTCACCAATCCTTTAGGAATCTTATTTCCCTTGAGTTTAATGCACCCATCCTGATCCGTTTCTTCTTCTTGGGTGACTGCTTTGCCAAAAGGCACATTTTCACGAGGCAGGTTGTTGCTTCCTTCGAAATACAACTGTTCAAAATCACCCTTAATTTCTAAGAAAGAAAGCAAGTGCTGATCATCATTGAAAACTTGCCAGTTATTGGTATTGTCAAGTACACTAGGTCGATGGATCATCTTAATGGTAAACTTATCTTGAGAGAAATCAGGATGAGGAATCAGTAGTGATCCCTGAGACTACTAATAAATCAGCTCTGATGTTCTTCTCCCTAGGTATTTCTTCGATAGAGAAAGCATCAAGGAATTCAATGGAATCCCAGACCTGATTCCGGTAATGTTTAAACCTTCCATTTTTTACCTGAAAAAGGCTTCTAACTTGCTTTACAATCAATTATGCATCACTACGAGCCAGAAGATTATTTACACCTTATTCTTTGGCCAGTTGCAGTCCAAGAATGAGAGCCTCATACTCTGTTGTATTATTAGTATTTTCGAACTACAACTTGAATGAAAAAGGATGTAGGCTTCCCTTCAGGTGACACTAGTAGGACACCAGCTCTAGAACCAGCTGAGGGACAACTTCCATCAAACTCTAAAATCCAAACAACATTAGGATCTTTAGGAGACACTTTGGGGAGTTGAATTTCATCAGGGGACATAATCATGTAGTTACCATGTCCCATATCCTCATAGATTATTTGTGCTTTAGGATCATCCATTTTTTGCACAATATACTCAGACTCTGCTTCTCAGGCAGCAACTTCTTCATTTTCCCATTAACAAGTACGAGTGCATGTGACCAATCCATTTGAATTTCTCCACCCACATCTTTATAGAAATTTCTACATAGCAACATCCCGTATGAAGGAGGAATATCTGCTACTAAGATGGTAGCCAAAACTTTATTATCGGGAAAAGCAGCAAAAGCGACTTGTGCATCTTTAATCCTTCCGACCAGGGGCATTTCCTTACTCTCCATAGAGTAACAAGATCCATAAGTGTGTGTGAGGGTCAAGCTTAATGCATGAGCTACTTTAGCAGGCATTACATTTTCTGAGGCTCCTAAATCTATGACAAAATTACCGAGCCTATGGCCAGTTATATGAAGTGTTACATAAAATGGTTTGATCTTGTCATTAGAGTGAGGTGACAGCGGCTACCAGACTAGGCTGTGGTGCAAAAGAAGGAGTGGGTAAAAGGCCTTTAGAGGTGTTCTTAGAATGGGAATTGACAAAGTGAATCATTTTAGCAAAAGCTTTGGGATGGGTTTGATAATACTCAGCCTCTGAGATTTGAACCTTAGTCTTTTTCAGGTGATCAATAATATCAAAAGACCCAGAACTGGACAGGACCATCATCACTTGAGATCTTAGGTTTATCAACTTTAGGAGAAAAAGAATAAGAAACTTTAGTAGCAAAAAGGATTGACAGGACTCACCTTTGGTGTAGATGAAGTGGGGATAGGAGACCCTCTTTTTGCAATTACGGGGATAGTTGCCGACTGCTCCTTAGATTTCTTGGGGGGCTGCGTCACTTTCTCCCTCTGATTTTTCTATTCTTGAGTCATGACAGTGATATGATTCACTTTTCATGTCTACTTCTACTTCATCATAGTCATCTCCATCATCAATTCCTTCTGTGGTGAAGAAATTCACTCGAGATCCCTCAAGTTCATCTGCTTCATCGTCTACTTCTCCAACGAGCTCCTCACAAGCTTCATTATCTTCATCATCATCTAGTTCCTCAACTTCGCAAGTTGAATTGACAGGAACTTTAACAAGAGGTCCTTCAAGCACTAATCTTGTTTGAGAAGCAAGCAAATGATTCCTAGGCTGAAAATTCCTCCTTGGAACGTCTGCATAGGGAGCATGTTGAGCCAATTGTGTCTTTATGGCAATGAGATCATTCACAAGTTTGTGAACCAATGGATCAGTATTAGGTCCAGGGGTGGAAGAGGGAGAAGAAATAGATTTAGATTTGGAAGGGTCTCTCCTCAACTTCCCTGACATGATTAAGTCATCTTCGACACTAACAGCAAGAGTTTTATCCTCAGTCAACGTTACGAGATTATCTCTTCTCAGTGCATAACTAACTTTAGGCGATTGGGCACTTAAGAAGAAACATTTTTGAATTTTATCTACAGGTCGAGTAGTTGGCAGAATTTTATTAATCAACCTATTGAATCGGGCCAGAAATTCTCTGATGGGATCTTATGAATCTTTCTTTATCTGAGAGATTTGGGCTAGCAAGGCATGAACATCTTCCTGCTGGTTTAAAATGGCTTTCGAACTTAGTTCTCATTGTGTCCCAGTCGGTGATAGCCCCAGCCGGAAGGTGATAGAACCAATCCGCAGCATTATCTTGCAAAGTCTCAATGAAAAGTCTTATGGAGACGTCTTCATGTTCGACTCCCAGAACTCCACATGCAACTATGAAGGATGTGATGTGTTCATCAGGATGCATTTTTCCATCTCCTTTGAATTTAGGAAAGTTCTTCTGGTTACCTCTGGGTAACTCATGTAAAGGTTGAAGAAGGGTAAGGGGCCCGACACGGTGACCCCAAGGCAGTGGTACTGCCATTCTTGGAAAAATGGCTTGAAGAGGAACTGCAACACTAGCAAGAATCAAAGCTCAAAGATTAGGACTAGCGGGATCTGAAGGAATACCACCCACAGGGATTCTATTTTGAGCAGGTGGAGTGCTTGTCGAATGAGTCTTTTTATTTCTTATTAAAGGAAAAGGAAAACACTACTGCTCTAAAAGCTGAAACTCAGAATCTTCAATACCAAGGGCTCTTCTCCCTCAAGTAAAATGTGGAGTCGCCAGATCAAAGGATGATCAAAAATTACAGAATTGGAATATGATTTTCCCCATCAGAGTCGCCAAAAAACTATTGGTCATCAAAGAGGACTTTATGAAGAGCAACAGTCAGGGGATGAGAAGTCCCTCCTATTTAATGGGAGAGGCTCCCTTATTCAAAAACGAACCTATTTACAAATATACAAAACATGATTTTTTGGTTGAACTAGGATACAACAAAAGTGGTTTTCTATGAATATTTTCAATTACAAAAGGACTGAGGAATGGGAATACAAGAATGAGCAGAAAGGAAACATGCAGAATTATAGATAACATAGTAATTCTTTATGTATGCGAAGTTATAGTGAGTTGAAAACAAGATCATTTATATCATATAAATAAGATGGAATTTAAAGAAACAAAGTTCTGTAAATAACGTTTTCTAGAACAAAAAGTTTCTTAACATAACATAGACAAATGATCTTCACAAAATTAAATGAAAATCTAGGGAATAAACGAGATCAGATAGACAAAGAAGGGAAATCCCTTCTGTATTGATTTCTTTATAATATATTTACACTTTCAGAAAATAAGACAAGTTCTTCCTCCCTTTCAGAATGGCGTGAGGAGAGGCCATTATGTAGTTTACAAATCAATTACTCTTTGTAACCACTTCTTTTAACTAAAGATTAGTTAAGGATTTCCAATCGCAATACCTCAACTTATTACAAAGAATACGGAAAAAGAATGGGAAGAAGAGAAAAGAATAAGGAGAAGAAGGACCATGTGGTTGGTTACTGGGAGGGGCCCACTGACTTCAGAATCTGTTGCCTGAATCTCTTCAACGCCTCAGCTATGTCTCTGCCACGAGGGACTGACGTGTTGGCTGTAGATTGAGAACAAAATTCGAGGCACTTCTCCATTTCCTTATCAAACTCGACATGAGTATGATAATATTTATTTTCTTCTTCAATGGCAGATTGAAGAGAGTAGATCTCCTTCATTTTCTCTTTAGATATGGAGCTTTCCTTGAATAAATTATCTTTGACAAAAGCTCTGAATTGAGATTTGTTTTCTTGCAAGGAAAGGGGCACATCGGAAGTTTCGATCCAGAAGATGACAATGTATATCTTTGAAAGAAAACAAAACCAGTGTCTTGAAAGCCTTCACCCTTCTGCCAGCTATTCTTCAGTTCACCCAAAGCCTCCTCCAAGACTTTGATTTTCCACTCCACACTGTAAACCCAGGATTTTGATAGATTATATTTTGCATCATCAAAAACCTTACTCGCCAATAGAATGTTTTCATCTATCTATCCCATGAGGCGAAGGTCTACTATGCAACTACTCCAGAGTTTGAGCTCTTTCTCTATGACCCCAATAGTAGAAGAGAGTTTCTGTTTCAAAGTTGTTCACTTTTCCATGGATTTTAAAAGCTTCATTGATGAAGTTCAATCCTACAACAAGCATGTCATCCACCATGGAATCCATGGCTCTGCAATAGACGGAATACTTGTGCATGTTTTTGATACTCTGTACTTCATCTTGGCTTAAAATTACAGGTGGTGGAAGAGTAGTCAATGGGGTAGGGTCCATAACTTTGTCCTTAGACAAAAGAGATATGTGATGAAACCTGTGAGGATCTGGGCCTGTTTCTCCAAAATCTTCAATAGTTTTCTTCCCTCTCTCTACCCTGCCAATTACTCTTATGACTTTTTCCTGAAGGTTATGTATCTCTCCTTCAGGGGTAGATTCTCCCATAGGAATCCTTGAGAGTTCTAGGTGAACTGTCTACAAATCTTGCTCTGGTTTGTCCACTATAGGCTTGGCTATCTCCAAGAATTGCTCACCCTGAGCATCAGACACTATCCTAGAAGTAATTCTGGGTTTCTTAGCACGAGAAGGAGGAGTAGTGCCTAGCAAGGTTGCCACAACATCAAAATTTGATCCTGAGCTCTCAAGAGGAAGACTTCCTCCTCCTACTGTCAACGAAGGGTTGCACCCATGCAAAAGAGGAAGAAGAAGCAGTATGAGGGGCAAGGGGAAAAAGAGATAGAGAGCTCATGGCACCCAAATTCTACACCTGGTGTTGTCTCAAGTTGAGACATGACTAGAGTGCTTGTAACAACTGCTACAGAGGAATCAATAGTATTTGGAGGTGTCAGTGCTCTGGACTTCTCCGTCCTTATCTGTTGGGGCTTCAGGGGCATTGGGAGGAGCTTGGTACTTCACTTTCCTCAGTTTCACTAAGAACAATGATGTTCTCTGGTCCCAAAAGCAACTTCAGCCTACTTTTTCCTGAGAGATCTTCCTCCACAGGCTCCTTCTTAACCTCTCTTAGTTTCTTCTGATAAACTTGGGTGGATGAAGAAGGAGTAGATAATTGTAGGTCCTTGTGTTGATGAGGTAGGAGGGGTTTGCACTGGGTGTGTCTGATCTTGGATTTGATGCTTCCCTCCTTGGTGTTGAAACATCCTTGGAAGAGGATTCTCCTGAGTGCCTTCTGAGCTCTCGAACCTTCTTATCAAACTAGATCTTAGTTCTGAATAAGACTAGAGCCAGGATCTCTGCCAAATGATCTTTCTCTTTCTTGAACCAATCCAGGTCCCTCCAAAGGGAGTGTGCTTGACCACATTGTCGTACTCATATGACTACAAATCAGAGTTGTCATCCTGCAGCCCTTGCAGGGACTTGGTACAAGCTGAGTTCTTCAGATCAATTTCAGAGAGAACCTGCCAAAATGCCTTCTTCTGGCCTCAAAATCATTGGCACAGTCATCCCAATAGTCTTTTGTATCTTCCTTACGATGATATGATTATCTTGATGTTCTACTCAATGAACTTCTTCAAGTCGAAGCAAGTTATTTTCTTGAAGAAATGGACATTGATGGGGGCCAGGGATCTTTCAACATTTTGTGCATCCAGGGTTGTTTTAGAAGTGTAATTTCCCAAAGAGATGGGAAAGTGTAAACCAATAATTTTCTTATATTTGTAGGTTTTGTGCAATTTTTCTAACTGCCTGCATACTTCTATCAAATCCATCTTATCACTACAGAACATAGGAAGCCTCATAGGGGTGCCCTCATAGCCAACAAGCCTGATATAGGAGAATTTTCTGAATTGTATGAAATAGGCACTGTAGTGCGATATTAGGTTCATGGCTTCATCATAAAACCTTCTAGTAATGTCACCTTCAAGGAACCTGACCACATACATGGTGAAGGAATCATTTACCCTTCGGAAATTGTGATTGCTAGTCTCTAGGGTGAACTACGGGCAATAGGCATACACAGGATCATCCTTGTGGGCATCAATGTAAGAGAAACCAAACCATTGCCTTGATGCTGCCAGAGTGTACATCAGGTATGAAGTCATATAGAACTTCTTCATTTTTTGTACATTGGACAACCGCTCCGCCAAGTTCATGCTGATGATTTCCGCCCAGTTAATATCTTGAGTTCCCTCGCACACCATGCTGATGAGCGGGCACATCCAGAAGTGGAATTCGTTAGTAGAGGGTAAGCCCATAACCCGAGCCAGTAGGATTATGAAATCTGAAAATTCTTCATTGAAATCTACTTGAATAAGGGTTTTGGATAGGCGAGATGCTCCCTTCTTTGGGTTTTTAAGCCAAGACTTCACCACCTGTGCCTTGTATTTGTTGCTGTCTTGATTGAATAGGGCCTATGCTTGATCCTGGGAAACAACTATGGCATTATCCATTTCTGGAATCCTCAGTGCAGTGCTAATGGCTACAGCGTCTAGTTTGGCGATGAGTTCCCCGTGTACGTTGGTTAATTCGCTCGAATCAGGGTCGAAGTGAGCTCCACATGAAAGCACTGTATCAGCACATTGTACCGAGATTGGTAAACCTCTAGCAAAAGCCAAACCGTTGTCGTGAATCATCTGCGCCATTGGTGTAGGGTTTGCATCTGCCATCCTTGCCCAAAAATCGCCGAAGTCAAGATGACAAGCTTCACTGTCCCCAATATTGGGAACGGTAGTTTCTAGTGGCGAGATTTGTTCCTGTCCCTGAAATTTGATCTTCATATTGATAGCAATTCGGAGGACAGAGACGCAAATTAGACTCGGGAAGGAATTACAGAGGGAAGGGATACAGCGCAGGAATTTAGATTGCAAGGGCTTGAGCAAAGGATAGCATGGAAGTGGTGTGAAAAACATATAGGGGGTTTGCTCATTATATAGCCGTTTAGGAGAGAGAAAGACAATGAATGCGCACTTAATATATACCTACCAATTTGAATAAGCAGGATATTCGAGTAGAGTGGGAAAAATAAGCACGAATGGCACTTGGTTCATTTGGGACATGTGAGACGCGAATGCGCAAAACACGTGGCTCGGTCGACTCGGGCGAAGCAGGGAAAAGACACACAAATGCCTTTTGGGACACGCGGGACAAAAGTGTGCGAAGTACGTGACTCGGTCGGATCGGGAGAAAAGGTGACAATGGGTCCGGAAGAGTTTGGGACATTTGGGACGTGAAAGCGCGAAGTACGCAGTTCAAGTGTTTCGGCCGAAAATGGAACAACTTGCCCAATTGAACTTTGGGACATTTGGGACAAAAAGTTCCGACGGGCCCGAAAAAGACAAACTTCGGGGAAACCGGCCGATCGGGGAACAGAGGGCCCGTCTGAACTTGGGACACGTGGGACAAAAATGTCCGACTGGCCCGAAAAACACATAAAATGACCTAGAAACGCAGATTTTCACAATTTCTCGACTTTTCACACTACCAGCTCGACAGAAAAGACACTTAAACTCAAAATTTTAAAATTTTCACTTTCTTAAGAGCAGGGGAATTTTGAGTGGACAACACAATGCCTAAACATTGTTGCTCTCGTAATGTATCCAAGATTGTACTGTCAACCAATTTTTTACGCCAAAAGGTATTTTCACAACTAGAATCTCATCCCCCTAACTATGTCAGACTACACCCAAAAGTGTGGATCATAGATTTTGTGGATCGTATCAACGTCCTCAACATGTGAATCTTGACCTTAGGTTTTTTCTATACCCATATAGCTAGAATTGTTGCACCTTTCTCTACCACAATAGTGTCGACCAGGTCGTAGATGTTAGCCCACGTCTCCATCACAGACAAGACATCCGAGTTGTGATCCTTTGCCAAATGGATTTGTAAAATAAAACATTACACGGGTAAATGGAAACATGAACACCATGAAAGATAGCTAGAAAATGACACCATCATAATCATTATTACCATCTAAAACTTCATCATCGTAGTAATTATTATACAAAATTGTGCCATTTGTAACCTACTCTGAAGAGACAGGAAAAATGGCCAAATATCGTCTCTAGTTTATTGATAAACCAATCAGGAGAAAGGGTCATGGACATAGCTACCCCCTTTGAAGGAAAAACTAAAGAAACCATTACAGTAGCAAATTATCATATATTTAGGTTTTTAGTAGGGAAGGCAACACATGAGGACGCCAAATAGGATGTTCAGGTGGCCCTTTGAAATTTGGTAGAGAAGTATGATAAAGATAAAGCTTCCAAAGATGAATTGAAGTCAAAGGTTTAACAACTCACTGCTCTTTTAAGGAAAGTAACACAACCCACTCCAACTAATGATCCTTCAACTAAAACTACTCTAACAATTTCTTCCAGTTTGGATGATATTTCGTATCATGAAATTGAGAAGATAGGTAAAAAGGGAAGATGATTGGATGGATCGATAGAACGTATGCTTCATGAAGCTAATACTTTGATTAAAACAGCTGTTGAATTGTATAATGATTTACAAACTAAAATAACTTCCATTCGCAAGATAGATGAAGTCCTCTTTGAGGACAATAATAATCTGAATCTGAATTTTACTACATGGGGAGAAATTAGAGATGTAGACCTAGATAAATACTCCTACAAGGAGTGATTGATGATACCTATAAATTGTTTGAGTTTTAAAAGGTTGTGGAATTTAGATCCCAGTTATTGTAAGATTTGATCAACAAGCTGAATGATTAGCACATGGAAATAATGGACAGTCTAAATGATATTTTAGAAGAGTTTGATAATATCAACTACAAATTTTTCAACGAGAATATTGATGGTCTTCCGGTTGACCAATTAAATCAAATTTCAAGGATTTGGTGAAGAAAGATGATGAAGTAACTAAAAAATGTAATAGTGATTCAATTGACAGGTTGGTCTCATGCCAGAATTTGATAAATTAGTTGAAGAAAGTGGTGAATAAGTTGAAAAGGTTTCCGGCCAAAGTTACAAGAGAGATTGATACATCAGACATGGTAAATCATTATGCATGCGGACCAGAGGAAGAAGAGGTACAGGGAATCATCAAATGTTTCATTGATTACAAACACCGGATGGCTATGTGGGAAAAAGATCAAGAGAAAACCAAACGGGAAAGAGATGTTGTAGGTCCAAGCTAAGCTAGGTGACCATGATTGGGACACTTCCAAGCCCTGAATCAGTTAAAGTTGTAGGGTTGACCTAGTCAAACCTTTCCAATAACTTTACTACATTTATGGGAGCCTGGTCCCTTGAACTTAATTATACTCTATTTTTAGTAACTCGTTAGTTAAGGTTCATGTGTAATGGCTCAACATCTGGAACTTATAAATAGTTAAATTTATTAAGTTTAAAGTAGACTTTTAGATCATTGGAGAAGCTACTCTTCAAGCTTGGAAGAGTGCTTTGAATACTTTTGAGCCTTTCAATTATATTCATAACAATATTTTTTCGTGAAATGTCTGGTTTATTGTGTTAATTGTTGATCAATTCATACCTTGTGAATGAGTAATTCCTTAGTGTGAGTGATTAATATACCTTTATCTTAGTTATATTATTTCAATCTGTGTGAAGAATGATTTAGTTACTTTGACTATCAGTTTTGGAAATGTTATATCTCTTTTGTTATGAAGTAACATTATTACTAACTATCATAGAAAGGAAAATATGTATGACATGTGCATATCATATATTATTATGAGGTGTTGATTGTGTATTTGAGTATGCTTGATCTATCTGTTAAATATACTTGGTGTCTTACAAGGAAATGCATGCTCTTATATTTGTGGCATTTTATTTTCCCTATCTAAACAACATAAGTGAAGCTAGATTGTGATGTTTTATCCTTTCTGAGTTAACCCTTTCCAATGTGAACATCAAAAAATTATCTAGTAATACTCTCTCTTGGTGCATCACCTTACTTTTCATTTGTTATTTCTAACCTTGAACCCCATGAATTGAGTAGATTAGAGTTATTTTTAAAGTGCTTTAGCCTTGCACACTGATCTTAAATCAAGTGCTCTAAGTTCCAAAGGAAGTCAGCCTTCTCTGGATGTTCATCCCAAGGAAACAAGGTCCCACACCTTGGGGATGTTCCAGCGTTTCATGGGATCACTCAACAATTCAATGGGTGCACGATCCATGTGACAACAGATAACATACTACACCATTAAGCAAACAAATCCCTTCTACCTCCACTAAGATAGATAATTCAAGAAATAAATAGCACATGAAAATCATTTTTGATATCTGGAATTCATTCACAATAACATCAACCAAATCTACCTCACCTCTCCTTCAGCTCGCCCCTACTGGTGTTTTATCATTCAACATCTCTGCATGCACAATCCACGTAGGCCTTTGTATTCCAATCAAACAACTAAAACCCCTTGAAGGCCATGCATTATCATATTTTCAAGAGTCACTAAAACATATAGAATATATTCTTATTGATGAAACGAGTTTTATCAGCACAAAGTTGCTAAGCAAAATTGACAACAGGATATGCAAGGCTTTCCCACATTTAAAAACATCTGAATTTTGAAACAAATCTGTCATCCTCCTTGACAACCTCATCCATTTACCACCGGTTTTGGACAATCCTCTTTATGTAAGTAATTTATATGGATCCGGCCTTTGGAAGGGATTTCATTCTTCCATTACATTGCAAACAATATTTTGGCAACAAGGAACAACCAATGCACAAGTTTCATTACGGAATCTAGTGCTCCAGATGCAAGATTCAACTCCTGTTATTGAGGACTAAGAAATCCTAATGTCTCGCATAGACACACACCTAAGTCAATAGGAGCTCAAATTTTTTAAGGATGCACCACTTTTATTTGTACAAAATGATCTCGTGAACTCCCAAAACCTTTAGATGTTGAAGGCATTGAAAGTTCTGATCACCAAATCCATTGCTGAAAGTAACAGGTAGGCTAGACTAGGAGATCCTATTGATGATTAGTTGGAAAAAAAAGTTCTTCTTTGTAAACAAAAAAAACTACAAGCACAATAAAACTTACAATAACAATTATGGATCCTAAAACCTACAAAATTGTGATTCCAAATCTTTGGTAGACTCTGATGTTGATCAATGTTTGTCCTCCACCTTTATGTAGCCATTGCACGCTCACTTCCCCTCGTTTTCCATCAAAAGAGACATAAATTCTTTAAAAATATATCAAAAGAAATTCTATTCGAGAAAATAGTGGATATACTAGAAGTGTCTCAAAATTTTGAAAAACTTTCTTGTTTACACCTTGATCTAAAAATGCCCCTAAACTGCTAAAAAATCAACTTATTTACAAACCACTCTTTTACAAAAAATACACCTATAAAAGCAAAATCACTCGTTTATAGTATATTGACCACCACGTGGTCTAACGGCCAAGCCTATATTTTTCAAGGAGAAGGTTTGGCGGTCGAATCTCTCCAACTCCATTGAGCCGCATTTTATCTTTATTGGGAACTTTATCCCAAATTGGAGGGATGAGAACTATTTTGAGCCTTTAGGCTTCCACCACGCTTTATTATTGTGGTTGCAGCCACGTCCTTTGTTTGTTTTACCACTTTGGGAAAACCTTACTGCAAACTTGCCAATGGTTAGTGAGTTGGACTGCCTCACTGAGTTATGTGTACCATTGCCAAGTGAGAGAGTTGGTTGGCCTGTTGTGGTTGTTAAGGTTAGGATAAATGCCTAAGTTAGAATGTAGGTAGTTGGAATATTGGTTATGCATGGATTTATCATCGACCATGGGGTTGATAAGATTAGTCAGATCCATGCTTTGGTTTCTGCTTATGGTAAAAAAGTCCGCTGAGAAGTTTGTGACCCTTTGTAAGTTGAGGGTTGGTGTAAAGGACTGGACATTGAATTGAGAGGATTGTTTGAGAACTCATTCATCGAGCTGGCAAGAGTGGTTAGTCAGTAGTGATGGCAGGCCACGTGGTGGCATGAGGAACCACCATGTGGAACTATACAAATTCATTATAAATAAATCCCACATGTACCAAACAATTACAATATGAGGCATATACATGCAAAAATGTGACAATGTAAATATGAAGAAAAGGAAGAAAATTCACCCCTCCTAAAAAATAGTGTCTCGACCCTAGATGAGGGCCCCCAAGCAAAAAATAATGGGGCCCACTTATCCAAGCTCGAGTGTCGAAGACCAAAGGCGAAAACCAAAAACGCCATTTTATTTTTTTTACATTATCACGTGTCACGTTCCGATTGGTTTACTTCTCCTCATTTTGTTCCTCCAATGGGAACTTCTATGGATGATATTTTAATCAAACGAAGTCCATTTCACACATTAAAATAGGCATCAAAAATCTCTTGGATCCCTCTACCGTACTGTAACGATTTTGGGAGATCTAGGGAAACTCCTTCCACTAAAATGACTTCTAGATGACACCTTGTTCACCTGTGGATGTTGAGTTATCATTTATATCAAAAACATATTAATTACAAAGCGGGATGAAGGAGAGCTATAGGAATCTTTGAGTGATTCAGACAATGCAGGACAAGACATGGTATAAGAACACCTAATTGAGTACTAACTTTTTGGGGAGCTAGTGGCTTGTGCAGGTAAAATGATGATGTGATATCATTTTGGGATGATTCCATAGTAGGTTTAGCAGGTATATAAATAGGAAATAATATCAGAATGATGAATACAAGAGTATAAGAGTTAAATTAGTAAGACTAGCTTAGTGTAGTAGGCCTAATCGTTGGACCTAGTCAACAAGTTATCCTGGAATGGTGGAATGAGAGAAGAATACTGGTAGTGAAGCATTGTAGAGGCATGAGGGACATGACTAGGGCATGTTTAGGAAGGTACATGATGAAAATAGGGTAGGTTCATGAGGTATGAAGTGAAACTAGCTCAATTAGGCCTATTTCAAGGACCTTGCACAGGTGTATGAAGCAAAACAAGCTATGACAAGCGAATTCAACAATGAGAAGAGTTTTAGAACATTTTACAAAGAGGTTTTATATGATGTTATACGTAATTTATCATATATTCGAGGGATGTTTAAGGTCCTATATATTCATCACTTTCATTGAGGATAAGAAATATTAGTAGGCACAAACCATGGTGGTTAATAAATTACATGTCTATTTATAAGGAAATAAGTCTTTGAGAATGTCAACATGGGTACTCTAGTGTTGTGGAAAAAATTTCATGCAAAAGTGAAGAAGAATTTTGAAGAACTAGAAGGTTTTTAGTGCTATCGAGCTTTCAGAATTGTAGTTCTCATCTCAAGGGTCATCTTTGAAGAGATCAAAGGTACGTAAAACTTATACATGGTTCCCAAACCTCTTAACTAGTGGAGCATTGAATCTAGAACATTATAGAGGTGGAATCAATTAAAATTATGTCTTAACCTTTATGAATGAAGTTTAATAGTGGAAGTCACTTGAAACCCTCTCAAAACCCACCTTTGAGAGTGATAGGCAAGAACTAAAGCATTTGTATTCAAAATGCATGATCATGTAAAAATGATGATTTGAACTCATAAGGGCTCCTTCTAGATCATGTTTGCATCAATTTCATCCTTCAATTGTGACTATACGATACAATTTCAGCTCTGTTTTGCAAAGATTTGATGGTGCAATCATATAGAGAAACTTTCATGCTGACAAGTTTAGTTTAGGAGAAATCTTAAGAGGTTTCCTAAGTTCTATGAATAAGTTTTAGGTAGGTGTAATGCAAAAAATTGATGATCTGTGTCAGACAAGGTAGACTATTGCTTAAGGGCTAAACAAGTCAAAACCAAGACCGTGTTTAACTGATAGGATGTTGATGTGAAAACCTGATGATGGAGTAAAAATTAATCATGAATAGTGGATAAAAGTCCTATATGACATGTTCAAGCTCAATAAGTGACAAGGTGAAGTGTTTTTAGGGTTAAGCTCAAATGGTCCAACTTTTCATTCTAGGATTATAAGGTAACTCTAAGAAACAAGAAGGTAAATGCACTTTTCTCCATGCAAGTCTTGCAAGTAAAGGTATGAAGTTCTTATAGAGGTCCTCTGAGAAATGTTTCATGCATTAAGTTTCCCTAAAAGTGATATTTGAAGTGTTTGAATCCATGCAAACCAAGACTGGTTTTTGTGTCTTTAAAACCAAAGTTAGCATTCCCAAATATGCAAGTACATTCTAGCTAAAAACCTTGAAATGATGCAAAATATGGACCTAATGAGATGCCCAATGATGTGTAACTTCTAGAAAAGTGGAATAGGATCCATGAACAAGAGTTTGTATGAAAATATTTCTCATTAGTTGAAGAAGGGTTTTTGAATGCATACAAAACCATCAAGACCTTACTCCAATCAGTGATGCATGATGTGAATGATGAATGATAGTGCTACCCCAGGTGCATGGTGTTTTTGTAGACCTCTTGAAGTATAGCCCATCCTGATATTGGTGCATGACATGAATATGAAAGTTTTTTATTTCACCAAGTATAAGACTATGTCAAAAAGATCATACTTTTAGGTGTGCATACAAGCTCTAATGGATCCTTAATGAGAAATAGTGAGTTACATGAATTATCATGTGTGTAGAGGAAAAGGAGAGGAGGTGTGTAACTCATAATAACCTTCATGACACTTGTTACCTTGTATGGTGTCCTAGAAGCCAAGAAAGAGTCCGTTGAAAAAGAAGACAAATCTGACATGGTAGTTACACAAGAACATGTCAGATTTTTAGTTTGTAAGAGGAACATTTTTAGTTATTTCATAAGGTGCAACATGTCCAAGAGTGTTATCGTGGTCCTCATGGGTCCTATAACTATTATGAAAACCTCTGAAAGGTATGATCTTGTAGTTATTCTTTCATATGATTAAGATCTAGATCTGGTTTATGCATTGTTATTTATGTGGTTATTTGTTATGGATCTGAAATATAAGTATGATCATGCTAACATCTTGAACAAACTTACATAAAAGAGGGACCTAGTACCCTTGCGCACTTCAGGTGAGTGCTCAGTTTAGGCTGAGTGATGTGCCAACGCACCTTGGGATGTTGGTGGTAAAGTCTAGGCTACATCTGACTACATTGATCATATGACTGTCATACTTTGTTAGAAGGTGGTCGGTCAGTGAATATGTTCACAAGAATTGGTGATCATGTGTAGTAAGATCTAGATAGTAGTATGCAGTATGCTACAATTTTATTTTTAGTGTTCCTAAGTGGAAATTTCACATTGTGGGGGACTGTACGTACCCAAAATTGTAAGGTACTGTACTGTGGAACGGTGTAATAAGTGCCCCAATGATGATACAGGTCTCTTCGCAAGGTGTTCGGGATCCAGAAAAGCTTTACAGATATGCGTTAACATCCCGCATGCCCCGCTTAGCCACCACGTGCTTTGTTTTCCCCTTTTTCCTCCTTTTTCTTAGCTTTTTGGTCTTCAGTGACGAAACCGCCGCCTTGCAGGGCAGCGGTCTCGTGACCGCCGCCCTGAACAGGGCGGTGGTCCTGTAACCGCCGCCCTGGGCAGGGCGGCGGTCCTTTACGCGTTTTCCAGAACGTGCTTTTGACGAAACGCACGCAAAGTTCGACGTTTCACCAACTTTTCTTGCCGACTTGAGCATGCATTTATGTTTTTGGTCCCCTGGAATAGTGTTTTTCCTTTGTTTATTGTTTAGGAGTTCAGTTTGGGTTTGATTTTTGGGTGATGGAATTCCTATAAATGAATTGCTTGTACTCAAGCAAATTGCCTCTCAGTTTTTCTCTAAAGTTTGATCCTTGGTTTTCTCTTTGCATTAGACTTAGTTTTCCTTTTGCTTAGAAGGTTTAGTTTTCTTCATTGCATGTTCGTTTAGTATTGTGTTGCAGCTGGTAAGCCACATATCCAACTTGTGCAAGTGCAAACATTACTTTGGGCAACCATTTTGGTTATAGTCTTCTGATTTTCAGTGGTTTGGTCTGTCAGCTAGCTTAGGATTGTTAGCACAGTTCATTTCGTACTTGATTAGTATTGCTCAGCTGTTGGTAAGCCACAGACCCAACTTGTGCAAACAGTGTTGCTATTTTATCTAATCCATTAGAGTAGAATAGCTTAGGAAGCCATTAAAGTTGCAGGTTTTGCTCTTCATACAAATTAGTTTCAGGTTCTCGACGCATTTTGTTGCATGATTCGCAGTAGACCCCGCTAGGAATTTCATAGGCCAAGCTCTGTACTCTTGCGCTATCCCTCTCCTATCCGCATTCTATTCTGTCTGCATTCCAAAGGCTGTCCATTGATCTAAATATCTATTCTTGTTGATGCAAGCATTACACGCTTTTCTAGATTCACGTGAGCACAAAGAACGAAGAGGTCACACTGAGGGGACAAGATCACACACACACCAGCAGATTCGCCACTGTTCTGCGAAATCCAGGTTCTAGCTTTCAAAGTTTTAGTTAGAACTTATCAAATAGAGTAGTTTATCGCTTTATTTTCAGTTATTTCCATTCTCGATATTACCGGGGAAGCTGTGGGGATTGATAGTTTCTGAGAAACTATGATTCATTCCTCACTTCTGAGGTAGGATCGAGAATCTTGCAGATAGATTAGTTATTTCGTTGTTTAGAATAGATATACGAAATTGCACAGGCAAATAGCTACACTCGGCTATTTTGTTTGTTTTAAGTTATTAGTTTAATTGTCATTTTAAATATCCTAAATAGTTGCTTTCTTATAAATTGCTAGAAAAATACAAAAAGAAGTCATAGATGTTAGAAGTATTCTTAGATTTCACTTTATTGTAGTTTGCTTTATTTTACTGCTTTTGCATGACAATTACGGGACCTAGGGAGCCCAGAGAATATATTTTCGAGCCAATCGTACCTCAGCCCAATCTCATAGCGGCAATAACTGACATTGACCAAAACCTTAGGATACAAGTCTTCCAAACAACAACAGACTTCCAACAGGTCAGGTCACAGTTGAGAGGATTAAATATAGAAGACAACCAAGCACACACTTTTTGGTCAAATCAGCCAAACTACAGGTTATCCTAGAAAATATCCACATGACTGTAGAAGGGTTTGAAAGAGAACAAACATTCGGGTGTGATCCTTTAGTTCCACAGCCAGACGCTGGAGACACCCTCGTAGATATGGATACTAGCTTGAGAATCCAGGTGGCAAGGACGCCTGTAAGATATTCCGAGAAGATCGCACAACTATTGATTCTCAACATAGAAGCTGAGAAAGCATACGATTATTGGATACTAGGGATTAGGACTTGATCTCGCGCATGACCATAACAGGACCACAACAAACGAGAGTTTACGGTTGTGATCCACAAATCCCGCAGCCTAACGTATCCATAAGAGAATTAGATATAGACACTGGCCTACGCACACTAGTATTTCGGTCTACTCCGATTCCACCTATCATCATTCAACAGTTATCCCTACTGGACACAACAGCTAACGAAGCTAGAGAATTTTGGACTAGGCCAGAGAATTGTCCATAGAGTTGACCATTTTTACCATCTACCATATGACCCTATCAGGAGAAGTACACGAAACTATCCCGGGTCATTTTCCACGCATTCCGCAACCCATAGACCGAATCACGCCAGAGCTCGATATTGATTGGAGCCTTCGAGTAGTCATCCTAGCTGATCGATCTATCACACCGGTCCAGGTTAGAAGGGCCTTCTTTGCCTTAGATTCGCAGATTCCATTAGTGCGTGTCGAAGACATTAGATTGCCTAACTAGTCTATCCGTGTTCCATTCCCACCGGCTGTCTCGGCACGACCTCGGGAGGTCGGGTACGCGGAAGAGTCACTTGTAGATTCCCACGCTCGCTTGTCGCTTTTCCGGCGTACAGGGACCATGACACCAATGTTCCACTTCCATTCTACGCCAAACTAACTAAATTCAAGGGAAACTTCCAGTGCCAAGGGCAGTTTCCAATGTTGTTTAATATTGAGTGGCAGTGATCAACAACATTGGCTACAATTAAGAATATTGTGATTCTTATAAAGGATGTGATGTGAAATCTTTCCAATGTGATCATTTTTATTCTGATTGGTAATAAGTGAGCAATGTTTCCTATGTACTTCCCTGATGTACAAGCATGGTGGCAAACAAAAGCACTAGAGTAAGTCAGTTCATGGATCTTGAAAAGGTTTGTGGGAGATCCAAAAAACCACACGAGGTGGACATTTGATGGGGTCTGTTCATGTAAGCCTATTTAAAACCATGGAAGGAGAGAGCCTTTATTTTCTATCAATATCATAAGTCGCATAGTTTGACATGCCACATGGGTGAGCTTACTGCAGATGAGTGTGTGAATGTTTTTCTACCATGTTCGCATTAAGGGGGCAATGTTAGGAATTTGTTGTGTTAGTGCTCACATAAATTATTATATATAAGTAAATAAAACTAGTTAATTAGTTAGTAGATAAGTTTAATATATTAATAGATTCTAACAATCAAGAATATTTTTGTATTTATAAATAAAAACACTATTGAAATTTAGAATAAGAACAACTAAAAATAATATAGGTAAAAAAATAATAGATTCTAACAATTAAGAATATTTTTGCATCTATAAATAAAAACACTATTGAAATTTAGAATAAAAACAACTAAGAATAAGTGAAAATCCATATATTGTAATAATTTTGACCCTCCCAAGTCCCCACCATTGTTTGACACTTCTCAATAAGTGAAATTCTGGAAATTGACGCATGCCCTAACATGTATGGACTCCCTAAAAATTAGGGTATAATGAATAGTTGTTTTGAAATTGACCGAAATACGAAGTCATTGTGTCGAGATAAAGATTTGGGTAAAATACCCACGAAATTTCCATCTCATTTCCAGCAATGTTCCCTCTCGGACTGATCAGTTCACTCTCTGTTTACCTATAAATACACCCCACATGCCACAATCCACATAATCATCAGCCCTCTTTATTATTAGTGTCCGAATAATATGGGTCTGATTAGTGCTCCTGCCCTGTTTAGTATTGCAGTTTCTGTTATTATCTTTGCCAATCTAAGCCTGTGTCTCGCATGTCCTCAACACGAATCTGAAACTCTGCTTTCCTTCAAAGCCACCACAAATCAATCTAATAATGCTCTCAGTTCGTGGAGGAATGGATCCGACTGTTGCAAGTGGGATGGAATTCAATGCAATGAGCACAAACATGTAGTTGAGGTTAGTATTTATGTTGCTTCTGCTTCAACATTAGGAGGTACTCTTCCTTCCTGCTTGGGAAACCTCTCTCATCTTCAATTTTTGTCTTTATATGGCATTGGGTTGAGTGGGATAATACCCCCTGCTATATGTCTGCTTACCAGACTGAATATGCTGGATCTTAGTGTTAACCAACTGAGTGGAAGTCTGCCATCCTGTCTGGGAAACCTTACTTCTCTCACTGTCATTCGCCTTGATGACAATCAACTAACTGGAAGCATTCCACCTTCTTTGGGGGGTCTCTCTTTTTTAAAATTCTTATACCTTACCGGGAATAAATTGAGCGGTAAGATCCCCTGTTCTTTGGGAAATCTCTCATCGCTCACGGAGTTGGATCTGCATTACAATCAATTAGATGGTCAAATCCCATATTCCTTGGGAAATCTTTCCTCACTCGAGGAATTGAAGCTTTCTAACAATCAATTAGATGGTCAAATCCCATATTCCTTGGGAAATCTCTCATCGCTCATTATGTTGTATCTGGAGGACAATCAATTAGATGGTCATATCCCATATTCCTTGGGAAATCTTTCCTCACTCGAGGAATTGGATCTTTCTAATAATCAATTAGATGGTCAAATACCACATTCCTTGGGAAATCTTTCCTCACTAGAGGGTTTGGGTCTTTCTAATAATCAATTAGATGGTCAAATCCCATATTCCTTGGGAAATCTTTCCTCACTCGAGGAATTGGATATTTCGTACAACCGTCTAAGTGGTGCTCTTCCTTCAACATTTGGTATGCTATCCTCCCTAGAGAAGCTCTATGCCAACGGCAATGCATTCAATGAAAGCTTTTCATCCTCAATATTGCCCCCTTCTTTGGTTAGTCTACGTCTCTCTTTTAACCATCATTTGAATATTTCAGAAGTTTTTTTTCACAACCTTACCAGATTAGATGAGTTGTCATTATCCGACTGTGTATTGAATATTAGCCCAGCCTGGATTCCTCCATTCCAATTATCTTCTTTAGATTTGACATCATGTAATATTAATGGCGAAATTCCACCATGGATTTCAACGCAATTCCTCAGGCTAGAATCCTTAACATTGGTTAACAATAGTCTTGTCGGACAGATTCCATCTTGGATATGGGATATTTCGACCTCCTTATATTTTGTAAATCTTTCAGCAAATTATCTAGAAAGTTTGTCTTTTGGGAAGGCAAGATTGGGTATAGTGGACTTGTCTAAGAATGCACTGAAGGGAAAGATACCATCGGCATCAATGTGGCTTAGAATAGAAATACTTCGGCTCAATGACAATTTGTTGACTGGAAATATTCCTCCAAGTTTGGGGATTTTTTCTGATCTTAAAATGCTAAATCTAGCCAATAATAGTTTAACAGGAACCGTCCCTCCGAGTTTAGGTAATTGTTCTTCCCTTATAATACTGAATTTGGGAAACAATTATTTTGAAGGATCTTTACCCTTTGAACTTGGGAGGCTCAGTCTTTACTCACTAGTCATTCATAATAATAACCTCAGTGGGACTTTCCCCTCTGTAGCAAATTCTACAGGGTTGCAAATGCTTGATATTGGGCACAACTCATTTCAGGGCCGAATTCCAAAGTCAATTGGAAACCTGTCAGAGCTAAGAGTGTTGGTGATGAAGGGTAACTTTTTTAGCGGCAACATTCCTTCAGAAATTCAAAAATTGAAGTACCTCCAGATCTTGGATCTTTCATTTAATCATTTATCAGGATTTATCCCACACAGCGTTTCATCCTTGGAAGCAATGGCCACAACCACCCACCAAGCCTCTGTGTTGACCTTTTATATTGATTATGAGCTCAAGAGTGCATCACTAGTATTCCCTTTTTCTCCTGGAGTAGATTTGATGGCCAAGGCAAGAGAGGAGTACTATCCGTATATTCTTTCAAGAAGGACATCTATAGATTTGTCGCACAATGAATTGCATGGCAGTGTTCCTCCAGATTTTGGAAAGTTGGAGGGCTTAATGTATCTGAATCTCTCCACAAACCATCTGAGTGGGAATATTCCACATAGTTTTGGTGAAATGCTTCAGCTGGAATCGTTGGACCTCTCTACAAACAAATTTTCTGGAAAAATACCGGAGGAGCTCAAGTCCCTAAACTCTTTGGGTGCCTTCAACTTGTCCAACAATAATTTATCAGGCAGCATACCACAAGGAGGGCACATGACCACATTTGAAGAGTCATCATACTCAGGTAATCCCAATTTATGGAATTGTCCACTTCGGAAGAATTGCTCCTGGCCAGAATTTGCTCCTCATTTATTTTCTAATAATAAAGAAGAGAAAAACAGAGAAATTCCATGGTTTGAAATCACAGTAGGATTGCTTTATGGAGTGGGATTGGGAGGCATGATTGCATTACTTGCAATAGTAGAGAGGTGGAGGAAGAAATACTTTGAAGCTGTTGACTCTATGTTGAAGATTGTCTTCCCTTCATTTCACAACCTCACATTGTAATTTGTGCCCCCTTAAAGTGTGAAATGTTGTGCAAATCCAAAAGCTTTGAAAGTTTTCAGTTCTTTTTTGAGATTGATTTGTATTTCACACCTTTGACAATATAATTTTCAAAGTGGCCTAAACCTTACGCATCACATCTATTAAATAATATGGTTGTTGAATGGCCATTTTCGAAGAAAAATAAAAACATGTTTAGCCTCTAGTTAGTTCTCATCCATTCTAGTCAGTGTTATGTACGCAGAAATGCAGGATTTTGTGTCATAAATGGGTTCATTTTATGCGACAAAAAAAATTCAATTAAATGAATAATAAAGGGTTTATTTTATGCTACAATAAATTTAATTAAATAATGGTATTCAGGAATGCACACTTAATTTTTTTTTGTTAAATAATAAAAAGGATTGTCATGTCATCTATTGAACTAGTAATGATATATGATTTGTAAAGTATACAATAAAGAATCTCATTTAAAATTAGTTTATAATTTATTTTAGATGTGATAGATTTTCTATATTGTAATGGAGATGAGTGAATATTGATATACAGAGAAGAATATATAAAATGGAAATGTTTACAACAATGAAGATTGAAAGTAAGTTTAGATTTTATATGTTTGGAAAATGTAAAGGAACTTGTTTGGAAGTAAATCTGGTCTCTTTCTTCTTAATATGTGTATATTTGATATCCTTCATTTTCATGTAACGCTTCAATATAAATATAAGCAAGACATACAAGTTTGCCAACATTTTTGATTCATTTTAATGCACATACCCTTGCAACTCTTATTCCCTACACCATACTTGTTCTTCTTAATTAAACTTACCTCATTTGGATTAATAGCTTTAAACATCCCTTCTCCAACCCAAAGAACTTAGTAATTAAACTTTATTAATACACTTAATCAGTAAGTGTTTTATGGAAAATGGACTTTCTAAGGGATTCTTATGAACTGTCATTGGGTATAGTGTCACAATGGGTAATTTTCCCTACTTCATTTCTTCCATTTGACATGATACACGTCTGTAGGGTATTTGTAATTATTTCAAGGCCTTTATAAAAACCCCATTCATATATATGCTACAATTATTTCAATCTATAAGATAACATTCTTTTCAACAATTTACATGGTTTATGCATGCTTCCACATTTTGTATAGAAATCTACCCGAGAGTCAAATATTTTTAACAGTAGTACACTCTCTAATAGATATCCATAAGGTGTTTCAAATCTCTGATTTTGTTCATAGTAGCAAAGGTGAACTGATCAGGTTGAATCTAATCTCCATGACCTCGTTTACAAAAATCATCGTCATAAAAAGTGTGAAGAATAAATTAAGATATAAAGCAGGTGCACCAGACTAGTCACCAAAATCTTCCCCAAATATGTCTCTTTTCTCTGTTCCAAATGTAAAGTATCTCAGCTCTCCGAAAAACAGAGTTGTATTTGTGGGGAATGGAGGTTTGCAGGTATTTTAACATCCAAAACATTTCAACACAAAACAATATTTAAAACTACAGCTCCATTTTCTGGTCGAGCTGTAACAGTCGCGTGTGTGTCATTTCCGGGTATCCAATTCCCAGATGTCTTCGGAACCTAAAATGAAGTGAATCTCAAAAATTTATCCCCCTGATTTTTCTGAAATGAATCTGCTCAAAGGAAGCATGGATTTTTTGTGCTCAAAGGCATCTACAAGGAATAAATCCCTGGGCGAGAGATTTCGGTGCTCGTAGAGACAAAATTCCCCTGCTCGACTAGCTTGAAAGAGCGCAAGATTTTCAGAGGACGAGGTGTCATGAATTATGATGGAATATACCTGCAATTTTCATAGGATGAAGAACCACGAATTTGCAGGAGAACCCCGCACGATTTTCATGTGTACTTAAATTGTGTTACCCATGCCCCCTTCGTCACTAGCTTGAAAGAGCGCAATCTTGATTTAGTTGGAAGTGCACAAAAAAGAGGATAAATTTGTCATGTATTGAAGATGAAACTAGAGAGCCACAAATTGGTACATTTGATACCAAAAAAATCGAAGAACCACCAAATAGCAGGGTGCACCCCGCACGATTTTCATACGCTTTAAAACTAGAGAGATTATATATTACATGAATTTAATCTATATTTAATTTAGATATTAACATCCACAAAAGTCCACGACATGGTCTATGAGATACAAAAGGCATACAAACATAAATATTTAAAGGGAGTGTCAAAAGTATTTCCAATAAAAATAGATAAAAGAAACTACAAATTAACAACTAGAAGGATGAAGAAATACAATTCTCATGTTGGAGACAATATGATTTATATGTGCTTAAATTAGAGAGTCGTAGATTGATAAATATAATTATAGTTTATTTTCATCCATTCTCAATTCTTCAAAAATGAGAATGAGGAAGGGAACAAATTACATATGGTTTTACATTATAGTTTATTTTCATCCATTCTCAATTCTTCAAAAATGAGGAAGGGAACAAATTACATATGGTTTGTAAACAACAATATACCCTTACTCATTTTGAATGTTTACAATAAATGATCAATTAACTTATCAGTTTTTGTGACTTGTATGAATCGAAACTAATAAAATCTGACATTTAATTGTGTTAAAAAACTGAACTGGAACTTATTTATTGATTACCCAAAATCCTCTTAATCATCAATTCATTCAAACAATCCAAGTTCCATTTTACCCGATTTGGACTGTAAATGTCGTAAATGAGTAAATATGTATCTAAATTAAATATGATTAATTAATGGGGAAAATATCAGAAAATCAGAATGTAAAATTAAATAATAAGATAACACGAGATTTTTTATGGAGTTACGAAATTTGTTTACGTCTTCAAGTTCATTCGAATCGATCCATTAAAAAATGTCAAAACTGCAAGTACAATAAAACTTACAATAACAATTATGGATCCTAAAACCTGCAAAATTGTGAAATCAAATCTTTGGTATACTTTGACGATGATCAATGCTTGTCCTCCACCTTTCTGTAGCACATGCACGGTCCCTTCCCCTCGTTTTCCATCAAAAGAAACATAAACGCTTTAAAAAGATATCAAAAGAAATTCAATTCAAGAAAATAGTGGATATACCAGAAGCGTCTCATTGAAATTTTGAACAACTTTCTTGTTTACACCCTTGATCTAAAAATGCCCCTAAACTGATAAAAAATCTACTTCTTTACAAACCACTCTTTTACAAAAATACACATTCTATCACTTAACCTTCTATAAATGCAAACTCGCTCTTTTATAGCATATTGACCACCGCGTGGTCTAACGGCCAAGCCTATATTTTTCTAGGAGGAGGTTTGGCTAGTCGAATCTCTCCAACTCCATTGAACCGCATTTTATCTTTATTGGGAACTTTTATACCAAATTGGAGGGATGAGAACTATTTTAAGCCTTTAAACAAGATTCCACTACACTTTATTCTCATGATTGCATCCACATCCTTTGTTTGTTTTACCACTTTGGGAAAACCTTACCGCAAGCTTGTCAATGGTTAGCGAGTTGGACTGCCTCGTTTGAGTTGTGTGTACCGTTGCTCGAGTGAGAGAGTGTGTTTGCCAATGTTGTGGTTGCCAAGGTTAGAATAAATTCCCAAGTTAGCATGTAGGAGGTTGGAAGATTGGTTGTGCATGGATTTATCATCGATCATGGTGTTGATAAGATTATTCATGTCTGTATTTTGGTTTCTACTTATGGTAAAAAATCTCGTCGAGGTGTGTGTGACCCCTTTGCAAGTTGAGGGTTGGTGTGTACGACTCCACTAAATTGAGAGGATTGTTTGAGGACTTAGTCATCGAGTCTGACAAGAGTGTTTGGTGAGTAGTGATGGCAGGCCATGTGGTGGCATGAGGAACCACCACGTGGAACTTTACAAATCCATTACAAATAAATCCCACATGCACCAAACAATTACAATATGAGATATATACATGCAAAAAATGTGACAATGTAAATACGAAGAAAAGGTGGAAAATGCACCCCTTCTAAAAAAAGAGTGTATCAACTCTGGATGAGGGCCCCCAACCAAAAAATAATGGGACCCACTTATCTAAGCTCGAGTGTCAAAGACCAAAGGAGAAAACCAAAAACACCCTTTTATTTGTTTACATTGCCACATGTCATGTTCCGATTGGTCTTATTCTCCTCATTTTGTTCCTCCAACTGGGAACTTATTTGGATGATATCTTACTCAAACAGAGTCCATTTCACACATTAAAATAGGCATTAGAAATTTCTTGGATCCCTCTACCGTACTGTAATGATTTTGGGAGGATCTAGGGAATCTCTTTCCACTAGAATGACTTCTACATAACACCTTGTTCGCAGGATGTTGATTTTTCATTTATGTCAAAAGCATATTAATGAAAAAGAAGGATGAAGGAGAGCTAGAGGAATCTTGGAGTGAGTCCAGGAAAATGCAAGACAAGACATGGTATAAGAACACTTGATTGAGTACTAACTTTTTAAGGAGCTAGTGGCTTGTGCAGGTAAAATGGTGAGGTGATATCATGTCAGGATGATCTCATAGCAGCTTTAAGAGGTATATAATGAGGAAATAAGGTTAGAATGATGAATACAAGAGTACATGAGTTGAATTAGTAAGACTAGCTTAGTTTAGCATGCTTAATCCCTAGGACTAGTCAACAAGTTGTCTTGGAATGGTGGAATGAAAGTAGGATACTGATGGTGAAGCATGGTAGAGGCATAATGAACATGACTAGGGAATGTTAAGACATGTACACGATGAAAATAGGATAGTTTCATGAGGTATGAAGTGAAACTAGCTCAATTAGGCCTATATCAAGGACTTTGCATGGGTGTATGAAGCAAAGAAAGCTATGGTAGGCCAAGTCAAGCATGAGAAGAGTGTAAGAACATTGTAGAGAGGTGTTAGATGATGCTATAGGTAATTTATCAGATATTCAAGGAATGTTTGAAGTCCTATTCATGACTTTCATTGAGGATAAGCAAGATTATTAGGCACAAACCATGGTGGTTAAGAGAGTATATGTCTATTTATAAGGAAACAAGTCTTTGAACATGTGCACATGGGTACTCCAGTGTTGTGTGTTGGGGTTAGCACACCGATTGTACAGATAATCTATCAAATCTAAGCATACATGCAAATAAAAATGAATATTCTACTAGAAGAAATATACAAAACAAGAGACATAAATCAACACAAGATTTAACGTGGTTCACCCAGTATGGGCTATGTCCACCAAGAAACAAGCCAATCTATTATCCAAATCTTTGACAAGATATACAATGAATATTTACAATCTTCCACACCTCTCAGATATACAGTACTTTCTTTCTCTCAAGCTTTTGCTTCATCACCAAGAATTCTCTCTCTCACCAAATTTTTGCAAGTTCTTCTTAATTATTGTTAATCCTTACTTCTAAACCCTAGCTTTCATGATTATATAGTCATTTATAGACTTAAGGAACTTAGCCATGTAATTACAATCAATAGATATAATTTAATGCTAAAAATAGATCTAATTCCCGAGAGTTAATTAAAACATCCTTGCAAAGGTAACCAATATCGGTTCCCCCTAACCGATGCCGGTTCCTCCAAGTGCCTGACTAGTGTCGGTCTTAGGTGACCAATTCCGGTCCCTCCTAACCGATGACAGTTATTGTGTTTTCCAGCAAGTTTTACATTTCATGTTAATCTGAAGTAATTGAGCTCCACAACTCAACAATATCCCACATGGAGATTAATTACTACACCATACCTATATAACACCCTTCTTGGATTCTTCCTTAGCTTTGTTTCTTCCTCTTCAAGTCTCAAACTTGAAGACCAACAAAAGTGGAGTGTAGCTCCAAATTTTCCTTTGCTAATGGCTTCGTTAGCATATCCACATGGATATTGCTTGTATGAATCTTTTCCAGATTCAACTGTCCATCCTCCAATACCTAGCGTGTGAAGTGATACCTCAACTGAATGTGTTTCTTTCTCGAATGAAATGCTGGGTTATTTTCCAAATGAATTACATTCTGACTGTCACTGAATAGTTTACAATCATCTTTCTCCTTTCCCCATTTCTTCCATGAACCTACTCATCCATATCATCTCCTTGCTAGCCTCTGTAGTTGCAACATACTCTCCTTATGTAGTAGACAAAGCCAAAACCTTTTGCAATCTTGAAATCTAGCTAATTGTCGTCCCACCTACTATGAAAATATATCCAGTAGTGCTCCTCCTATCATCCAGATCTCCAGCCATATCTGAATCAACATAGCCACATAATGAAATATCTGAACCTTCATAGCATAAATGCATGCTAGATGTCCCTTTCAAATACCTGAGTATCCATTGGATTGCTTTCCAATACTTTTTACCTGGATTGGCCATATATCTACTCACAACTCCCACTACCTGTGCAATGTCTAGTCATGTACAAACCATAATATACATGAGACTACCAAGTTCTGAAGCATATGGCACTCGTTTCATGTATTTTACATCCTCTTGTGATGATGGACACTGCTCTTTGCTCAATTTAAATTATCTAGCCATAGGTGTACTAACAGGTTTTACATTCTACATCTTGAACCTTTCTAACACCCTGTATATATAATCCTCCTGAGATAAATATAATTTCCTATTTTTCCTGTCTTGTGTATTTGCATGCCAAGGATTCTTTTTGCAGCTACTAAATCCTTCATAGTAAATGTGTGAGCTAGCTTTCTATTAAGCTCACCAATGTCCTACATACTAAATCCTGCAATAAGCATATCATCCATATACAATAACAAAATAATATAGCTCCCATTTTCAAGTTTCTTAAAATAAACACAATGGTCAGATTAACATCTTTAGTAACCACGATCATGCATTAAACTATCAAACCTCATGTACCATTGCCTTGGAGCTTTCTTGAGCCCATATAGGCTCTTTTTCAATCTACACACTAATTTCTCTTTACCCTTGACTTCATACCCAAGCGACTACTGCATATAAATCTCTTCATCCAAATCACCATTAAGGAAAGTTGTCTTCACATATAGTTGCTCTAAATGCAAATCTTTTGCTGCAACTAAGCTCAATACAGTACAAATAGAAGTCATCTTAACAACAGGAAAAATACTTCACCAAAGTCAATACCTGCTTTCTGTGTAAATCCCTTAACTACAAGCCTTGCCTTGTACCTTTTCTGTTCACTCTCTTCTTCCTTGATCCTGTAAAGCCACTTTTTCTGCAATGTTCTTTTACCTTCTAGAAACTTAACCAAATCCCAAGTCTAGTTCTATTCCAAGGAGTCCATCTCCTCATCCATGCCATGCTCCCATTAGATGTGGGTCTTATCCTGCATTACTTCTTTAAAAAATTTTGGTTCACCATTATCAGTCAATAATAAATAAAATAGAGAAGGTGTAAATATTTCTGGAGGTTTACTAACCCTTTGTAACCTTTTCACATGAGTTTAGGGTACCAGTGGCTCAATGTAGACCTCCTGGACATTTGTATCCAAATCTAACAGTGACCAACATCGGTCACCTCTAACCGACGTCAATTCTGCTAACCGATTCCGGTTTGGATATTCTGTAACCGATACCGGTTCATCTGACCGATGTCAGTCATGGGTCAACCGACACTGGTTACTGTGTAACCCTGTTGGCAATACTTTTAAATCCGAGAGTTCATTTTTATTTACAAACTTCTCAACCGGTTCATCCTTGGGTACTAAAATTTGATCCATGTACATTCTCTTTTCATTCCATTCAACATCACGACTCCTAATAATTTTAGAATTCTCTACATCCCAAAAATGGAAACCAAAATCATCAAATCCATAAGGAATGAAAGTGCACCTCTTGGATTTTGCATCTAACTTTTTCCTATTTTCCTTATCAATATGCACAAAAGCTACTGAACCAAAAAAATTAAGAAAAGAAAGATCTACCTCTTTTCCGGTCCAAGCTTCCTCTGGTACTCCTCCATCTAGTGAACTTGAAGGCCCACGGTTAATCAAATAAATTGTTGTATCAACTACTTCTACCCAAAATTGCAAAGTTAATCCAGAATGTATCCTCATACTTTTAGCACGTTCCATGATTGTCCTGTTCATTCTTTCTGCAACACCATTCTCCTATGGTGTTCTTGAAACTGTTCTTTCTCTACGTATCCCATTCACTGAACAATAATCATTGAAAGCTTTGCTATAGTATTCACCACCATTTTTAGATCTAAGGCACTTTAACTTTGAATTAGATTCATTCTCAACAAGGGCTTTCCATCTATTAAAATTCTCAAAAACATCAGATTTACGTTTAATACAATAAACCCATACCTTCCTTGTAGCATCATCAATGAAAGTAACATTGTGGGTATCCAAATTGATTCTCCCTTGGAAGAAGATAAACATCAAATATTTAACAATATACTCTGAGATAGATGAATCATAATTTGTTTTGTAGCCAGGGAAGGGATTCACCTAGCTCTTTGTCACTCGGGTGCTGAAGAAATGGATAACACCATATAAAAAGATTTGATCTATCCTCACTACTTTAGGCCATGCCTTTAGACTAGGGTAAGAGGACCCATTTTGTAACCTCTATTGGTGAAGGAAATGAAGAGATCCTTCTTCGCACAATTTTTAGGGGAACCTTGAGAAAATATGATCAATATGCCACAATTTAACTCTCACGAGTTGTCACTTATAAAGAATGGGGATATTGTTTGCACAAATGTTTGAGTTATTAAAGAAACTTAAAACCTACTTGCTTTTGTATATTTTGGTAGTAGAATTTTTTCATTTGTGGATACACAACACAAACAGGGGTACTTTGGGTAGGGTTGATGGTTATTTGAAAATTTTGGTGGGGATTAAGCAAGATAAAATTGATTTCACAAGATCTTTGAGAACCTTTACAACAATTAGATAACTTAACAATAGAAAGCTTCAGAATAGCCAAAATATTCCTTCAACCAGAAGGTGTGCATCAATGGAGCCCCAGATCTACACAATTTCACATAATCTTTGAGAATTCAACACGAAGCCTCGAGATAAAGACTCAATTAAACATGAAATACCCTTGGTTCCTCACGCCTAAGATACACTCAAAGGCTTATAGATAATCTTTATTAACAAAATGACAGTAAAGTGATTTTAAATTGTTTATCTCATTACAGGATGAAGGCTCTTCTCATAATGAAATTGCAAATGCAACCAAACTATCACAGGGATGAGATCATATGTGATTCGGATGGATTTTAGCATAATATTTCAACAGGAATATCAAATCCATTTGAAAACATTCTGAAATAAAAGGAGACACAATTTTTCCCAAGATCAACACAGATTAATTTTAGATCTATTAGATTTATCAGTAAGGGAAAGTTTCTTGAACAGTCTCAGAGCTTGTCAATGGATGTATACTTGCAACCATCTTGATGCGATCAAATCTAAAACACAAGAGATTAACAGGTTTCTAAGATGGTCTCTCGGGAAGATGGGCTTTCTCAAATTTGCTCGTAAGAATTAAACCCCTGACATTTGCAAGAGTATCCTCATTGCATTTATATAATTCAATCGTTGAATCATCCCAAAATTTCCCCCAAAAAATAATAATATTCAAGGAATCCTTTTCTTGTTACCAATTTGTCCCAGAAAGTGATGTTTAATAAATTTACACCAGAAGCTGCCAGGTGGACAAATCATGAACTGATCACGTTTCTCAGACACTCAACCATGACTAGGATGCCATGCTATAGATTTTTGATAGTCCTTTTAATCATTCTTTTATTCTGTCATGTGAGAAATCCCATTTTTAATCATTTTCATGTGGCTCTGTGTAGCTAGATCCGACAAATAATCCTTTTCACCCTTGAGAATACACCTTGAGAAATGAGTGCCCTCGTATGGATGCCTGAATTTGTACGCCGTGAGTCTGAGTCGGCCAGGTGCAAAGAGGAGACAACAGAAGCCTCCACATGTTTCCATGGTGTAACTACAAAGGTGAAGTCCAGAAGCAGCTTCCCAAACAAGCACGAGCCTTCCATGTGCCCTAGGCCTCAGAAAATTGCCTTGGTTGCTAAAAAGTCAGAGTATGGGAAGGCCCAGTGGAAGCTTCCACGTGTTTGTTCAGTGTAACTTCAAAGATGAAGTTTAGAGGGGGACCCCAAACGAGCACAGGATCTCCACGTGCCTTGGGCCCAAGAAAGTTATCTTGGCCTTTGAGAATGTTTCAGTACAAACAAGATCCAACAGAAGCCTCCAAGTGTCTCTTCGACGCTCTTCTGATATGGTTCCCAAAAGTGGATACCTCAAACAAGCACGGGCTCACCACGTTTCCCATGCCTTAGAAAGTTTCTTGAGAAGTTTAAGTATAGAGAGGAGCCAACGGAAGCCTCCACGTGTCTCCTTGGTGCAACTGCTAAGGTAAGACCTAGAGGTGGATCCTCAAATTGAGCGTCGACCCTCCACGTGTCCATGGTCTGACAAAGTTACACCAACCACTTGAAGAAAAGTCTAAGTATGGGCAGGGCCAGTGGAAACCTCCACGTGTCTCCTTGGTGCAACTTAAAAGGTCAAATAGAGAGGTAAATTTTCAAATGAGTGTCGGCCCACCACATGGACAAGCTTTGAGTTGAAGTGGGCCTTAGAGTCTCAAAATGCCCCGGCGACCCGCCTTTTCACTTCTAACTTTTAATGTGGGCCCCAATGGAGTTGCGGATTATTTCATAACTTTTCTCCCTCATACAAAAAGGCAAAAAACTTAAAAATGTTCCGCTGATCCGTCTCTCCGCCTTTGTCTTAAAAAACTGCCACGTGTCCTTATTCGGGGTCAAACTAAGAATTTTTCCCTATTGCTTCATATCTTTTGAATAACCAATTAGATGCTATCGGGGTTGCGGGGCCAATTTGGTATTTTTTACAAATGTGAAAAAAGTGGCAAATTTCATCAAAAAGTCCGGCCGGGCCGCATCCAATCAGAAAGGACCATGTTTCCACCGATTTTGGGACCAAAATTTTACAGGGAAAACATGACTGTGAAAAAATAGAAGGAAGGGGAAAACCTGAATTCATACCCAAATTACAAATTATTTCTCATGGACAGAGGAAAGGAAAATAATATCTAGACTCAATGTGATCCTCCAAAAAAGGAAAGGACTAACCATGACAACAAAATGAAGTAAAAAAATTTCATGCATCAATACAGGGAGAAAGAAAACTTCACACTATGCAGACAGAGACAATTTTGAACAAACAGGGTGAGATTAAATTGAGCACCAACATCGTCTCCGACTCGGGGATGGACACTCCCTGCGAGTTCCACAAGAACAATAGACCATGTGCCAAAAATCCATTGGGAAACGGATTCAAGAAAAAGCTTGCAGAGTAGAAAGACAATAACCAAATCCCCCAAGATGAAACTGAGAAACCAACAAAAACTGGTCACCAGGGACCAGAAAAAACTGAAATAGAATAACATGAAAATAGAGCAAAAATGAAAGACTATACACTGTACAATGGTGTGCACCCTGATTCAGAGAAAACAATCAAGGAAAATTTTGAAGTGCCTTTGATTCTTGATATGACCATGCTAAGCAGTTTTGATACGTCTTTAACAACTGGTCATATGATTATTTCTTAAAGAGGGTTTAAAACCCAAAAGTGAGGATCACGAGGGACGATGTACACATCAATGGATGTGTGAATGGCAGTGTGAAGAGATCTTAGGAGGAGTGAGCATCAACCGAATGTGCATGCAAAGATTTGACAAAAGGGCAGAACCTCAATAAGCCATAAAAATCTCCTCTATCTCATAGATCCAAAAGGGTGTACATATAGGAGGTGTTGAGTAACCCCCAATGCTATAGTCATGACAACTTGAGAGGAGAGGGGGATTTACATTCCCAGAATAGAAGTGTAACTCCCTAATGACACATATGATGCACTGACATGCATAATAGAATCTCATAATGACCCCTAAATGACACATGGACCTATGGTCTCACCTAAGTGAGATGACTCACCTAATGATGTGGAAAATAACACACACCAACACCCCCCCTTCATCATAACTTAGGATGAGGCAGAAAGTAAAAAATGAGAAATGGGTCTTGCCACAAAGCCTGATGAGGAACCCATTCACAAAAGGAAGTCCCAAGCAGTAAAATAAAATCCAGTGGGAAAAACATCCACCACAAGAGAAAAAAACACTCTCTAATCTAAGAAAGATGCCAAAGATGGGTCCTGACCATAGACTAGCCTGTAAAGGTACCCTTGTACAAAGAGGCAATCTCTCGAAAAGAAGAAGAAGAGAGAAGAAGAGGGAGACGAGAGGAATGCAGAAGATGCCATGGATGAATCTGAACTCTGCAGCTCTAGGAAGTCTCCCAGAAGAATGTCGATGATGAGATACTCTAGCCTCTGGACTGAAGAAGAGCCATCCACAGTGAACTGTGTGCCTGCCCTTAGGAAAGACAAAAATGACGTGTTGGAAGTCTTGCCCACTCCATAAAGGAAACCGAAGGTAGCAACACGAAGAACTCTGAGTCTGGTCTACGGAAAGTGTGACATAGGTCTAGCAAGTGAGTGCGAAGTAACCGAAGGTAATGTTATGAGTGTAGAACTGTTAGAGAATGAAGGTTGAACACCTGTAAAAAGGATTTCCAACTAATGTGAAGGCAACAAAACATCCCCCACAACAGAAAATGGATCCACAATCAAGGGTGGGTCAATGAAGGTCTCCGGAAAAGTAGAAGTGGTAAGAGTCCCAGAAGGGGCACTCCCAACAATGGAGATGATTAACTCCTCTGAAATACCTGTAGATGGATGAGGAACCTATAGTACATCACAAGTGTACTCTGCAAAAAGATGAATAAGGTTAGGTAGATACTCGTCCCAATGAGGGGGCTCAACAAACAGAAGAGCGATGTCAAACAGGTATAAGTCATCTAATGAAGGTAGATGAGTGAAAGAGGCCTCACACATTGGAAGTGGAAAGGAGGCGGGTGTGTGATGACTGTATGAGACTAAATTGGAGATTGTTCGATATCTTATGAGATGTGGGAAGTGTCAAAACTCTCTGGAATAGTGAGAGAAGGAGGAGAAGAGTCCTCTGTAGTACTCTCGACATCAGAACTGGGTGCATAATCCTTGTCATCAGAAGTAGAACCAAGCGAGTCTGTGTCAGCAAAACTGCCATCACACAAAGAAGAGGAGAGAAGAGTTAAACACAGGTGCTCCACATTGATGTCAGGTGCTAGATGGCAATGAAGCGGTTAAATGAAATTACCGAGACTGAGCAGGGACCAAACTATGCTGAGTTGAAACGGTCGGGCTGGAGTGAGAGTTGAAAACCAATGAACACGTCCACGTAGAGGGAAAACCATGGATTCAAAGACCAAGGCACCAGGTTGAATTGATACACCGACTAGCCAATGCAAAGCATGAAAACCTAGCACAAAAAGTTTGCAAGAGGATCAAAACTCAAGCCAGAACGTGAGCCCTTGAGCTAAAATGGCCCAACGTAGGAGGATAATTTAGTGCAGGTCAAAAACAAGCATAGAGAATGGCCTGGTGAGTGTGCAGTGCCAGTAATAGGCTCAGGGGAGTCAAGGATGCAGATTCACTGGACAATGCAGAGAAGAAGTAAAACCAAAGGTTGAAGACTACAAGCACAAACCCCAAAGCAAAACGTGCAAGGCAGAAAACCCCACGAACACATGAACCAACACCCAAAAAACTGAATAGATGTATAAAACCTCAAATCAAAGCACTGAAGCGCACAACAGAATATCCATTACGACACACGCATTGAGAATTGAATATCACGCCGAAATCTGGAAAACACACGAGCAACACCAAAGAGTGCATGAATCCACAAGATTCACTCTGATACCATGAAAGAGGGTTTAAAACCTGAAAGCGAGGATCACGAGGGATGACGTACACATCAACAGACGTGTGAACGACAGTGTGAAGAGATCTCAGGAGGAGCGAGCATCAACCAAATGTGCATGCAAAGATTTGACAAATGGGCAGAACCTCAATAAGCCACAAAACTCTCCTCTATCTCATAGATCCAAAAGGGTATACATATAGGAGGTGCTGAGTAACCCCCAATGCTGCAATCATGAAAACTCGAGTGGAAAGGGGGAGTTACATTCTCAGAATATAAGAGTAACTCCCTAATGACGCATATGATGCACTGACGCACTGACATGCTAAGAGAATCTCATAATGACCCCTAAAAGACACGTGGACATATGATCACACCTAAGTGAGATGACTCACCTAACGATGTGGAAAATAACACACACAGCCAGTTTCTCTTTTCCATCTAACAAAAGTTGCTATCTAACCACACCTTTATCGTTTTTTAGGCTAAAACCGTTTGTGCCTAGGTCAAGTTTTTACAACATCTCTTGAGGATTCATCAAACATCAAAGTTTCCCAATAAAATCAACCTGCTCAGGATATCTACATTGATCAATTTCATACTCCTTGAAAACAAAATAGCTCACAGAGTTATCAACATTAGTGTTTGTGTGCTAATACTTCATAAGAAGGCATTATTGGGGTCCTCAATGAGATATAACATTTTATTTTCACCATGTAACTTCACAAGGCTGCCCTCAATTGGTATGGTGGCATAAGACATGTCCATTTGCACACTTCCACCCACACTAGCTGCCCACTTTCTGGATAGTAACATTCGCCAATTGCACAACTTATAGTGTTGTTCATATCCACATTGTTTACACTAAGTAACATTCAAAGTTAAGTACTTGCCTGAATACGCTACCAATTGCACAACTAAACCCTTGACACATCCAACTACTGGCACCTCTCTTGAATCCATGTTGAAAGTACATTTCCCATAAGATACTGTTACTTTGAGATTCAACTCATTCATGACCTCAAGAGGTGTTACATTTCATGAGGATCCTGAATCGAACATGCAGTTATGTAACAACCTATCCTTAATAACTAGAGTAGTGAAAAATAGATCGAAATTCAGCTGAGACTCAACCAGAGAAGTTCCCAAATAAACCTCAGGTGGTTCACCCAATTCCTCCAATGCTTGTGGTTTTTCTAATTCTGCAATGGCAGGAGGAACCTCTACATTTTTACATTTTTACCTTGGGTGACCTTCTCTTCCTTAAGACCCAAATATTCGAATGCTCAATTCCTATGCTCATGGATTCTAAGAAATTCAACAATAGGAATAGAAATCTTGATCTGACTCAAGATTTGGGCTATGTCACAGGGAATGTATTTGGGTAAGGTAGTTTGGGGAAGAAGGTTTACAAATTCATCTGATGGCACGAGATTTTTCATAGCCTGAGCATGGGGAGGAACACAAGTTTTATTTGGGGTTACAAAGCCTTTTCCAGATGCATCTTTTTTAGGGGTTTCCTTAGGGATACTGGTAAGATTTGGAATCTTTGGTTTGGCTTGAGGCCCTATCCCTTTGGCAACCTTACTCCTGGTATTGTATTCTTTTTCTTGGGTAACCACTGCATTCATTAACAATTATCTGTCCTCTTCTGAAGGAATTCCTCCTTCATAATTTTTAATCATTAATGCCCTTTTATCATTATCAGGCAACTCAAAACGCTTTGTATCATATCAATCTCAAAAGCATTAATGGAAGGAAGTGGCAATACCTGATGGATGCAATCCCAAAAATTTTCAACAATTCTAGCACTTATCAGCTCAGTTGAGGTTGCTCCCTACTGTGAACTTGTAGAGCAATCCATCATGCATGCATCATCACCTGTCTCATCATCATCAGCTTCTTCAACTTCTTTTTCTTCATCGCATGGGGAATGGGGTCTAGAAACATCTATCACACCACTCTATATCATGGACCCCTTCCACAGTAGCAACTCTGGAAACTAAAGGATAAGGCACCAATCTATTTTCCCAGGGTTTGGGCTATCTATTTCTTGATCCCACAGGCCCTTTGCTCATGTCATCTGATCTATGATCACCTCTGGGATGATTTGTAAATATTTCTTGACCTTGTGGCTTGTGCTAACCTTGGGAACCTTGTCCAATCCCCTTCTCTACTCTGGCCAGTTTATAGGACATTTCTTTAACAACGTCCAGCCAATGTTTTTACAACCTCTTCTAGATCCACATACTTACTTGACTGAGGCTTCTCTAGATTGATTTGCTTGATACCTTCCCTCTTAGGAGGCTTACTAACTACTTTGATATTGTTTTCAATCTACAAAGCCATGGTGAAGTCTTGTCTCAATTTTCCAGGGTTTTTATCCCTATAAATAATAGGCAACCTTCTTGTCAAAAGCATCCGAATATTTTTTCAGACAAGAAACATTTCTTGGCCTCAGGATTACAAGTAGCCTATTCAGGTTCTTATTGAACCGAGTGTTGAAGTCATGGAAAAATTCATTAGGATTCTTTTTAATATTTTCAAATTCAGACAAAAGTAACCTGGGGTCTGTCTTATCCCCATAGTGCAATCTAAAGCATTTTTCATTTCTGTCCATGAATCTATTGAGTTATCTGGAAAAGACTTATACCAGTCACGTGCATCCTTGTCAAGAGTAGGAATAAACAATTTTATATACACATCCTCGAATTAAATCTCAAAGTCTTCCATCATATTGACAAAAAGTTTTAAATGCTGATCACTAGTGATAGCATTATTCCCTTGAAATTTAGGTAGTCTATTTCTAACATCTTGTGGCACTACATTTGGATATCCAACCATACCTCTAAAATCTATAGGACCAAAAGTATTGACAACAAATGGAGGTCTGGGTGGGGGTTGGGCCATATTGTTTTGAGGGGGTGATCTTATAAGAGAAACAAAATGATGAGGGATAAGGGGTCTTTGGAACACAGAAGTATAATTTTCAAAATGAATGTCCTCTAAAGAATCTGTTTTGTGGAAAACCCTATCAACTTTGGAAAATACTAAGAAGCACACTTATCAGACAAAAATGAAGGCCCCTCTCCAGTTGGAGAATTCAGATCTATATAAAAATTACCTAATTCAAAATCACTTGAAGAAGAATGGTAATCCTCAACCGTAGGTTGATCACTTTCCACAATGGATAACTCTTTTCTTGATTCCTGATCTCCAACTATTTTCCAGACTATTTTTCCTTCTGAATTTGTCTTTCCCAGTTCTGGAAACAACTTTCTCGTAGGGTATTTAGTGAAGAAATATCTTCTTCCTTCCAACTTTGTAAAGATTAGTGACAGATTTCACTTAATACAGGTTAAGGCACTGGTATTTATCAAAATTTAAAACAACACGGAGTCGCCACTAAGGATTTTCACCTTAGTTGTGAAAATGCACTATAAATGACTTGTCAAATATCTATCAACACCTAATTCCTGCAAAGCTTAGTAGATTTGACCTTCCTTTACCAGTATTTACCATTGATGATATAAATTTAGTGCAATACCCACTAGAAACTGGAAATATTGCATACATAACTTGTAACTTGGCACAATTCTTACAAATCTCAACAAAGGATGACATTTAAACAACATATTTGCACTTATATCATGTAAGAAACATTACCATGGTCAGTATGTGTACACCTTTGTTTATCCCCGGTAGCGGCACAAAAAATGGTGTTGTTGCCGCACAAATAGGTACCGGTGTTCAAATACTTATCGGCAATGGCACCAAAAATGGTGTTGGTATCCAAATTGATTCTCCCTTGGAAGCCAAGCATCATCACAGATTCAACAAGATACTAGAGACAGAGGAATCATAATTGGTTTTGTAGCCGGGGAAGGGATTCAACTGGCTCTTTATCACTCGAACGTTGGAGAAATGGATAGCACCATATAAAAGGATTTGATCTATCCTCACTACTTTAGATCGTGCGTTTCGACCAGGGTGAGAGGACCCATTTTGTAACCTCTGTTGGTGAAGGACATGAAGAGATCCTTCTTTGCACAATTTTTAGGGGAACCTTGAGAAAATATGATCAATACGCCACAATTTAACTCTCACAAGTTGTCACTTCTAAAGAATGGGGATATTTTCTAAGCAAGGTTCAAGTTACTAAAGACACTTAAAACCTGCTTGCTTCTGTATATTTTGGTAGTAGAATTTGTTCATTTGTGGATACACAACACAAATAGGGGTACTTCAGGTAGGATTTGATGGTTATTTGAAATTTTGGTGGGGGATTAAGCAAGATGAAGTTGATTTCACCAGATCTTTGAGAACCTTCACAACAATTGGAAAAATTAACAACATAAAGCTTCAGAATAACCAAAATTATCCTTCAACTAGAAGGTGTGCATCAATGGAGGCCCAAATTTGCATGGTTTCACACAATTTTCAAGAATTCAACACGAAGCCTCGAGCTAAAGACTCAATTAAACATTAAAACCCCTGGTTCCTCACTGCCTAAGATACACTCAAAGGCTTATAGACAATCTTTATCAACAAAACGATAGTGAAGTGATTTTAAATTATTTATCTCATTACAGGATGAAGGATCTTCTCATAATGAAATTGCAAATGCCACTATACTATCACAGGGATGAGATCCTATATGATTCAGAGGGATTTTAACATAAGATGGAAACCGAAACATCAAAACCATTTGAAAATATTATGAAATAAAAGCAGACACAATTTTTGCCCAAGATCAACACAGATTAATTTGAGATCTATCAGATTTATCAGCAGGGAAAAGATTCTTGAACAATCCCAGAGCTTGTCAATGGATGTACACTTGAAACCATCTTGATGCAATCAAATCTAAAACAGAAGAGATTAACAAGTTTCTCAGATGGTCTCTCAGGTAGATGGGCTTTCTCAAAATTTCTCATAAAAGTTAAACCCCGACCATTTTCAAGATTATTATTCTTGCATTAGTACAATTCACTTGTTCACTCACCCAAAATTTCCCCCAAAAAATAATAATATTCGAGGAATCCTTTCCTTGTTACAAATTTGTCACAAAAAGTGATGTTTAACAAATTTACACCCGAAGCTGCTAGGTGGACAAATCATGAACTAATCACATTTCTCAGACCCTCAACCATGATTGGGATGTCATGTCATAGATTTTTAACAGTCCTTCTAATCATTCTTTTATTCTGTCATGCGAGAAATCAGCATTTTTAATCATTTTCAGGTGGCTATGTATAGCTAGATCTTTCAAGCAAACCTTTTCACCCTCAAGATTGCACCTTGAGAAATGAGTGCCCTTACATGGATTCCTGCATTCGTGCCGTTCTCAGTAAATGAGTTGGCTAGGTGCAAAGAGGATTAGAACACATAGCCTGCGCTGCGAGTTTCCAGTCACCCAAATGCAAAGAGTGAAGTCCAGAAGTAGGTTTCTAAATAAGCGTGGGCCTTACATGTTTCCTTGGCCTAAGCAACTCTGATATGGTTACCCACAATTCAAAGTACCCTAATGCCAAGCGTGAAGCTCACCACGTGTCTCTGTTCTCCAGTAAAGTTCATTGAATAGAGTTTAGAGGTGGGACCCCAAACGTGTGGAGGCGCTCCACGTGCCCTAAGGTCCCAAGAAAGTTGTATCTTGGTCATTGAAAAAGTCTAAGTACAGGGAAGATCCAAGCAGAAATCTCCACGTGTCCCTTCAACACTTCTTCAAAAGTAAAGTGCCCATAAGTGGCAAGTCCTCAAACAAGCGCATGGGCCCTCCACATGTCCCAGGCCTTAGAAAGTTTCTTGATAAGTTTAAGTATAGAGAGGATCCAACAGAAGCTTCCACGTGTGTCTTTATCGCAAAACTACTAAGGTAAGACCCAAAGATGGATCCTCAAATGAGCACCAGACCCTCCACAGTGGACAAGATTTGAGTTAAAGCAAGCATTAGAGTCTCAAAATGCCCCGATGACCCACCTCTCCACTTCTAACTTTTAATTGTGGGTAGTGTTAGTGAAAAATCACAACACCCCCAAATGAGTTCTAAAAATTATGATTTTCTAAGCCAAGACTCATTTTGTGTGATTGCATAACATTGAACTTTCCCCAAGGATGTGGAACCTTATAAAAGTGGGAAAGCTCTCCAGATTAAAGGTTGGTTCCTTATTCCTCTGTTTAGATGCATACATGAGAAACTTGCAAAGGATCTATCTCTATACCTAATTTAAAACTTGCCAAGGAGACAAGGGTAGAAGGAATATAGAAATTAAAACAAAGCTAAACTACGAGGTGATGCACCGAAGGAATGATGGACACTTGTTTTGCTGATAGAAACAAACCGAATAAAATGCATACAATAATCAAGCACAGATAACTAGATTAATAATGAGAGACTAGATGAGAGCAAAGAAGACAGGAAAGGATCTAGAATTAATCACAAAACATGTTTTATTTCTCTGTAGATTGATACAATACATTAATAAATGACCAAGAGGTGAGAAAGCGTATTACAATTTTAATGGAAGGTCTGATCTCCATGAGTCCTTTGTTAGAAGGAAAGGGGAGCCTGCAAAAGATAAGAGAATGTCCAACCCTTTAAAATGAATCCTAACTCTTGTATTTATATATTCAATCAGAGGGAAGGAAGAGAGAGAGAAACCTGAAAAGAGCAGGTCGAAGCTTAACCACTGCCATGTTAATGCCTCCCATAGCATGTGTCCTCCAAATCCGTCCATGATTGCATCAAACCATGATTTTGGTGCCTTGAAAGAAGAGAAAACAACGTGGAATAGATCGAATCCAATATGGTAGTTGGAAGAAAGAGATGCTGCATTCTAGGCCTGAAGTCATTTCTCAATTTTCCTCCCACCTAACCTCCCAGAAATTAAAGTTTTCAGACCTCCATGGCATAAACGAGGTTGATATCTTTCCAACAATGTTAGATTTACAATATTTCGAGCCTTGAGTTGAAATATATGCTCCTCTGAAGTTTACATCGGGTTGATACAAATGGGCTGGAAAACAGTTCAAAAAATGGGTCCCTCTTGCCCTTTTGCATTTTGAGCTATGTGGCGAGCTCGTGCTCATTTGGGTCTCCGCTCTAGGACTAACTCTTGGAGATGCACCATACTGACACTTGGCATTCTCCGCTTACACTTCTATACTTAGCCAATTTTGAGGCTCGCCCTATCCACCTTTGACTCTGTTTGACCATTTGACCCTGCCTCCATTTCAGCCTAGGACAAGTGGAGATGCTACACAAGTTTGAGCCTCCCTTTTTGGATTCATCTTTGGAGAAGCGTTGTCAGGACACGTGGCTCTCTCCAGTGGCTTCTCCATACTTAGTAAAATTTGGACCTTTTCCTGGACTGTTTCGAGCATGAAAAATTCAAATCTTCACCGTTTTTTCCCTTTCTTGCTCCTGGCCTCTCTGTGGCACTGTCCCTTCTTCTTTGACACTACAATTTCATTGTTGAGTCTACCTACTACCCATTCATAGGATCTGAACGTGATTTTTTAGGTTCTTTCTCTACGGGGTCATGGCTGATCCAATACTTGGCCAGGGGTGAAATATGGATAACAATTTGGCAACTCGCGAGGACATCTTCCTGCTAGATGAAGAAAATAGTAGCCTTGAAGCATCCAGTGGCCTTGAAGCATCCATTAGGCATGGAGTCTTCCTGATAAACATGAAACTGATCTGAACTTTTGAAGATCTAATCCCTGAGCCACTGCGAGCCTGATTGTATGCCTTTTCTATGTTTTGTCTGACCCTGAGTCTGCACTCTCAATTTTCATAAGGAAATCTTGAAAATGGAATTTTTGAGAGTAGAAAATTGTTTTAACTCTGGGGTTTTCATCAGTCCCTAAAATGGAATTTTTTGAAATGACTTTAGTTTCTTTGCATTCATTTTCTTTGAAGATGGCAACTATTACAGGTAACTATGAGTTTCCCTGCTATGAATACTGAAGAGCCTGGCTTTATGCACCTTTGGAGCAATGTGAACAAAACTTATATACAGAGACCAAATCATACATGCCTCAAATGAGACATGCAGAGTGTGCATAAGCACTTCTTCTACTGGAAACAAAGTCTACTCCTACTCCTACACTAACTAGAGAGAAAGAATGCTAAACAAAGCCTGCTACAGGCAGGGAGAAGTAGCTTCCCTTTCTCAAGAGGGGCAGCCATGCAAATGATTTGACACTAAATACAATTGCCTGTATGAGTGAAAATTTGACAATAAGCCGGTCCTCCACCCAAATCATCAAGGTATAAGCATTAATAGAAAATACCTCCTCAAGATGACTTGCATTCGACTCCTGGAGGTATTGATAATGACCCTTGGTGCTTTGGTATTCATCCTCATGCCCTAAAGTAGGCATGACTGGTTTTTGCTTCTCCTTTGGCTCCAATGAAGCCAAGTACCTGATTGGGAATGGTCTAATATTTTGAATATGCCCCTTGTTCCGAGTTTCAACTCCAAGAATGGAGTTTTCTTGTGGACCTTCTTAGATGAATGGCGTAGGAGAAATGGTGATATATATTTCTACCCTTTCCTTTCTTCCTCCTATGAAGAGCATGGAAGGTTTAAGTCTCCTAAACTTGATCCCAGAGGGCTGCTATAAAATGTAGGCTGCTGCAATTGAATGCTCTCCTCCATGGTAGCAGGCTCATGTGCTTGGGATGTGAGAGATGGAGGAAAAAATGATGTGATCTCGATGGGTTCCCCTCCATCAAGGCAATCCTACAAGTCAGACAGGTAATCTACCTCCTTGTTTTCCCGCTGCAGGTGCTCAACCTCCTCCATGGTGTCTTCCACATTTGAAACTTGTCCACCATGGTTTCCCTCTTCCTCAAACATGAAGTTTGAAAGATCAAAATCTTCTCCAATATCAGATCTTGAAGGAGATGAAGTGGGAGGAAGAACTGAAGGTTCTTCTGTAGCCTGCTCTACACTTGGGGCCTCTGAAACTGTATGGTCCTCCTCCATTAAAGGTTCATCAATTAAATCAGTTCCTTGAAATGAAAACAAAAAATCTTCAATGATTCCTTCTTCACTGAGTGGCTTCAACAGTGATTTGATCTCTCCCAGCTGCTCCTTTTCAATGGGACTTCAAGCTGATTGTTCCTCCTCCTTTCTCGGTTGTGCAGCTTGGATCAGATCAACATCCTCTTTAGGAAAAGAGCCATAAACAGACTACTGATTTTATTCTTGTTGTTCTTGATCTTCTTCTTCTGAAAAATCAGTCTCAGCCACCATTGGTTCTTCAACCTTGAGATCCTCTATTGGCTTGACCATCAAGGGGATCTTTGCAAACCCAAATTTTTCAGCCCAACTCTTCAAGTTTTCTTTTGTTTCTTCTCTATTGGGATCCACTTCTTGCTGTCCGTGACTAGATTCTTAATTCTCTTCCCAACATGGGTTTGGGAAAGCAATAGGAGTGATAGGCTGGGGTTTAACCACCTTTGCAATTATTAGGTTGTGGAGCCTATTTTCATGTGTGAAAGTGTTGAAGACTGTACACAAAGAGTATTGTACACATTTTTGGGCCTTAACATGTGCCCGATATATCGGGAAACATGATTTTATCATATGGGTGAGATTTTGACCCATAGGTTTATGGGATGGTTTTTTTCCCATGCTTTTGATACCCACAGTTTTGTAAAACTGCTTAAGTAGTTGTCTATTTATATGGTTTTATGCATATGATAAAGATATAAAAAACATTGTAGATGTGCTTTGAATTCGGGTGTGAATTCTGTAGAGTTTATTGAGCATAGCTCCAAACAGATCTGGGTATTATATTGAGAGAGTGGTGGCTTGTAATAAAATTTGAGCAAGTGATTCTTGGTGGACATAGCCCAAATTGGGTGAACCACGTTAAATACTATCTCTTTGTGTTGTGTTATTTTATTCTGCACTTTTATTTGAGATCTGTAATATTTTCTACATATTATTTTCTACTGTTGTGATTCTGTGAGGGATTATTCTACATATTTTATCCCTTATTTCCTAACAATTGGTATCAGAGCTTGGTTTGGTTTTTTGAAGTTTTGAATCACAGGGAAAGTTTTATCTTGAGTGGGAGCTATGGCAGATGATGGAAGATCTAGGGTTGATAAATTCAACGGGAAGAATTTCAGTCTTTGGAAGATGTAGATGGAAGATTACCTTTATTAGAAGGATCTTTATATTCCACTGTCTGAGAAGGTGAACAAACCCTCGAGCATGACGGATGTGGAATGGGATTTTCTAGATAGGAAGGCACTTGGGACAATCTGGCTGTGTCTTGCATCTTCGGTATTATTTAATGTTTCAAAGGAAAAGACTACAAAAGAACTGATTGATGCATTAGGGAAGTTGTATGAAAAACCCTCTACCTCTAATAAGATATTTTTAATGAAAAATTTGTTTAATATGAAGATGTCTGAGAATGGTTCAGTAGCAAATCATTTAAATGATTTTAATACAGTTGTAAATATGCTAGCTTCAGTTAAAATAGAATTTGATGAAGAAGTTAGGGCTTTATTAGTTCTGTGCTCTTTACCTTAGAGTTGGAATAGCCTGGTAATGGTGGTAAGAAACTCGGTTCCAGCTAACTCAAAGTTGAAGTTTGAGGATGTTGTAGGGGTGATTCTAAGTGAGGAAATGTGAAGAAAAATCTCTGGTGAATATTCTACTTTAGGAAATGCTTTGACAGTGGAAACTAGAGGGAGACAAAAGAATAGAGGAAGCCATGGAAAATCAAAGGATCGAGCAAGGTCAAAATCCAAAAGCAAGATAGTATGCTGGCATTGTGGAAAGTTTGGGCATGCAAAGAAGGACTTTTGGGAGCTTCGGGACAAGAAGAAACAACATGAAGAAAACAAGGAGGCAAATGTGGCAACGGGTAATGTATGTCAAGATGCTTTGATTCTTTCTTTGCACAATATTACTGAATCTTGGGTTTTAGATTCAGGGGCTTCTTTCCATGCTACTCCACATTGGCATTATTTTGTTGATTATGTTCAAGGAGATTTTGGGCATGTTTTTCTTGGTAATGATAATCCTTGCAACATAGTTAGAAAAGGTTATGTTTAGGTTAAGATGCAGAATGAGAATACTGGGCTATTGAAGGATATCAGACATGTGCCTACATTAAGATGAAATTTGATATCAGCTGGGCAGTTGGGAAGTGATGGTTGTACTGTGATATTTACAACAGACTCTTGGAAGGTTACCAAGGGTGCTCTTGTGGTGGCAAGAGGTAAGAAGGTTGGAACCTTGTATTTAACCACTTATAGCACTAATGTTTGTAATCTTGTGGCTTCAGAAGTAGATACAACATTGTGGCACTATAGGCTTGGTCATATGAGCCATAAGGGCATGGAGATCATAAAGAAGGATTTTCCTGGATATACAGAAACAAGTTTGGAGTTTTTTGAGGACTGCATATATGGGAAATAAAAGTGAGTAAGGTTTCTCAAGGTTGGACCTACAAAGAAAGAGAGTAAGTTAGAGCTGGTGCATTCTGATGTGTGGGGGCTGGCTCAGGTATCATCTCTTGGGGGTTCAAGTTATTATGTTACTTTTATTGATGATGCAACAAGGAAAGTTTGGGTTTATTGTATTAGAAACAAATTTGATGTATTTGACACTTTTGTTAAATGGAAAGCCTTGGTAGAGAATGAAACAGGTCTTAAGCTAAAATGTCTCAGGTCAGATAATGGAGGGGAGTATTGCAGCAATGAATTTGATGATTACTATTCTAAGAATGGAATCCACAGGCAAAAGACGGTTCCAGGAACTCCGCAGTAGAATGGGGTGTCAGAAAGGATGAACAGAACAATAATGGAACGTGCTAGGAGCATGAGGTTACATGCAGGACTGCCTCTTTCTTTTTGGGTAGAAGCGGTGAGCACAACTATGTACTTGATAAACAGAGGACCCTCAAGTGCCTTGGATGGAGGCATACCTGAGGAGGCTTGGTATGGTAAGAAAGTTGATTATTCATTTCTTAGAGTCTTTGGATGTGAGGTGTTTGTTCATATAGACAAGGATGATAGGACCAAGCTAGAGGCTAAATCAGAAAAATGTACTTTCATTGGTTATGGTGATGACGACTTTGGATATAAATGTTGGAGTATTAAGGACAAGAAAATCATTTGATCTAGGGATGTGGTCTTTAATGAGAAAGTCATGTATAAGCAGCAGTTGTAGGAAAATAGGGAAGAATCCAAGAAAGAATATGCAGTGGTAGAGGATCTTCCAGATGGAAAAGTGACACATGAATCAGTTTAGGAACCTCCTCAATAGGAACCCCAAACTCCTATATTGAGGAGGTCTTCTAGGGTAAGAAGAGAACCTGAACGTTTTTCTCCTTCTCTTTATTATTTATTACTCACTGATAGTGGAGAGCCAGAGAGCTTTGATGAAGCAATGCAGGTAGATGCCAAGAAGAAGTGGGAGCAAGCCATGGATGAGGAGCATCAGGTTCTCATGGAGAACCAGACATGGGATTTGGTGAAGCTACCCGAAGGAAAAAGAGCATTACAGAACAAGTGGGTGTTCAGAGTCAAAGAGGAAGAAGGAGGCAAGAAAAGATACAAGGCCCGGTTGGTGGTCAAGGGGTTTGCATAGAAAAAAGGTATAGATTTTGATGAGATTTTTTCTCCTGTAGTAAAAATGACTTCTATTAGAACTATTCTTGGAATAGTTGCAGCAGAAGACTTGCACTTAGAGCAACTTGATGTAAAACTACATTTCTCCATGGTGATTTGGAGGAGGAACTATATATGCAGCAACCAGAGGGCTATGAGGTCAAAGGTAAAGAGGAGATGGTGTGCAAACTGAAGAAGAGCTTGTATGGATTGAAACAAGCTCCATGTCAATGGTATAAGAAATTTGATAGCTTCATGATGGAGCAAGGTTATATTAGATGTCATTTTGACCATTGTGTGTATACAAATAAATTTGAGGATGGCAGTTATATTATCTTGTGTCTGTATGTGGATGACATGTTGGTTACAGGTAAAAACATGCAGGAAATAAAAGTACTCAAGAAGCAGCTAAGTGAATCCTTTGCTATGAAGGATTTGGGGGCAGCCAAACAAATCCTTGGTATGAGGATATCTCGAGATAGGAAGGAATGGAAGCTGACTTTATCTCAGGAAGAGTACATTAAGAAGGTCTTAGAGAGGTTTAATATGCAGGATGCTAAACCGGTTGGGACTCCTTTGGCAGGCCATTTCAAGTTATCAAAGGAGCAGTGTCCCAAGATAGAGCAGGAGAGAAACCAAATGTCCAAGGTACCTTACTCATCAGCAGTTGGTAGTTTGATGTATGCCATGGTGTGTACTAGGCCTGATATTGCCCATGTAGTGGGAGCGGTGAGTAGATTTATGAGTGATCCAGGTAGAGATCACTGGCAAGAAGTAAAGTGGATCCTTCGGTATTTGAGAGGGACCATGGGGACAGTTTTGTGCTACAGTGGATCAGACACCACTTTGTGTGGTTATGTAGATTCAGATATGGCTGGAGATGTAGACAACATGAGGAGCACGACAGGTTATGTTTACACTGTAGGTGGGACAACAGTGAGCTGGATTTCACGACTACAGAAGCTGGTGGCTTTGTCAACCACAGAGGCTGAGTATGTTGCTGCCACAGAGGCAAGAAAAGAAATGATTTGGTTACAACAATTTCTTGAGGAGTTGGGGCATAAGCAGGAGGAAGGAAAGCTACATAGTGATAGTCAGAGTGTTATACACCTAGCTAAGAACTCTGCTTTCCACTCTAGGATGAAGCATATACAGTTAAGGTACCATTTCATCAGGACAACTTTGGAGGAAGAGAAGTTGAAGCTAGAGAAGATCCATACCAGTCAGAATCCTACAGACATGATGACCAAGGTGGTCACAAGGGAAAAACTGAAGCTGTGTTCAGCTTTGGTTGGTCTTCACAGAAACTAGTGAAGGGTTGAGAAGCTTGCTCAGAGGAAAACTAGTCTCCAAGTGGGAGATTGTTAGGTTGTGGAGCCTGTTTTCATGTGTGAAAGTGTTGAAGACTATACACTAAGAGTACTGTACACTTTCAGTTGTTGGCTTGGGCCGCCTTGAGCAGGGGTTCAAGGGGTAGTAGCCCCCGGTAACAGGGGTTCAAGGGCGCAGCCCCCAAATTATTTTTGGGCCTTAAAACATGCCCGATATATCGGGAAATGTGCTTTTCTCATATGGGTAGGATTTTTGACCCATAGGTTTATGGGATGGTTTTGGCCCATGGTTTTGATACCCATGGTTTTGTAAAACTACTTAAGTAGTTGTCTACTTATATGGTTTTATGCATATGGTAGATATAATGTAACATTGCAGATGTGTTTTGAATTCGGGTGTGAATTCTGTAGAGTTTGTTGAGCATAGCTCCAAACAGATCTGGGTATTGTATTGAGAGAGTGGTGGCTTGTAATAAAATTTGAGCAAGTGATTCTTGATGGACGTAGCCCAAATTGGATGAACCACGTTAAATATTATCTCTTTGTGTTGTTTTATTTTATTTTGCACTTTTATTTGAGATCTATAATATTTTCTGCATATTAGTTTCTACTGTTGTGATTATGTGAGGGATTATTCCACATATTTTATCCCTTATTTCCTAATAATTGGTATCAGAGCCTGGTTTGGTTTGCTGAAGTTTTGAATCATAGGGAAAGTTTTATCTTGAGTGGGAGCTATGGCAGATGATGGAAGATCTAGGGTTGATAAATTCAATGGGTAGAATTTTAGTCTTTGGAAGATGCAGATGGAAGATTACCTTTATCAGAAGGATCTTTATATTGCTGTCTGAGAAGGTGAACAAACCCTTGAGCATGACAGATGCGGAATGGGATTTTCTGGATAGGAAGGCACTTGGGACAATCTGGTTGTGTCTTGCATCTTCGGTATTATTTAATGTTTCAAAGGAAAAGACTACAAAAGAACTGATGGATGCATTAGGGAAGTTGTATGAAAAACCCTCTACCTCTAATAAGATATTTTTAATGAAAAATTTGTTTAATATGAAGATGTCTGAGAATGGTTCAGTAGTAGATCATTTAAATGATTTTAATAAGGTTGTAAATATGCTAGCTTTGGTTACAATAGAATTTGATGAAGAAGTTAGGGTTTTATTAGTTCTGTTCTCTTTACCTAAGAGTTGGAATAACCTGGTAATGGTGGTAAGCAACTCAGTTCCAGATAACTCAAAGTTGAAGTTTGAGGATGTTGTAGGGGTGATTCTAAGCGAGGAAATGTGAAGAAAAAGATTCTGGTGAATCTTCTACTTTAGGAAATGATTTGACAGTGGAAACTAGAGGGAGATAGAAGAATAGAGGAAGTCATGGAAAATCAAAGGATCGAGCAATGTCAAACTGCAAAAGCAAGATAGTATGCTGGCATTGTGGAAAGTCTGGGCATGTAAAGAAGGATTGTTGGGAGATTTGGGACAAGAAGAAACAACATGAAGAAAACAAGGAGGAAAATGTGGAAACAAGTAATGTATGTCAAGATGCTTTGATTTTTTTTTTGCACAATATTATTTAATCTTGGGTTTTAGATTCAGGTGCTTCTTTCCATGCTACTCCACATAGGCATTATTTTGTTGATTATGTTCCAAGATATTTTGGGCATGTTTTTCTTGGTGATGATGAGCCTTGCAGTATATTTAGAAAAGGTTTTGTTCAGGTTAAGATGTAGAATGGGAATACTTGGCTATTGAAGGATGTTAGACATGTGCCTACATTAAGAAAAAAATTGATATCGTCAGGGCAGTTGAGAAGTGATGGTTGTACTGTGATATTTACAACGGACTCTTGGAAGGTTACCAAGGGTGCTCTTGTGGTGGCAAGAGGTAAGAAGGTTGGAACCTTGTATTTAACCACTTATAGCACTAATGTTTGTAATCTTGTGGCTTCAGAAGTAGATACAACATTGTGGCACTATAGGCTCGGTCATATGAGCCATAAGGGCATGGAGATCATAAAGAAGGATTTTCCCAAATATATAGAAACAATTTTGGAGTTTTTTGAGGACTGCATATATGGGAAACATAAGCAACTAAGGTTTCTCAAGGTCAGACCTATAAAGAAAGAGAGTAAGTTAGAGTTGGTGCATTCTGATGTGTGGGGGTCGGCTCAGGTATCATCTCTTGGGGGTTTAAGTTATTATGTTACTTTTATTGATGATGCAATAAGGAAAGTTTGGGTTTATTGTATTAGAAACAAATCTGATGTATTTGACACTTTTGTTAAATGGAAAGCCTTAGTAAAGAATGAAACAGGTCTTAAACTAAAATGTCTCAGGTTAGATATTGGAGGGGAGTTTTACAAAAATGAATTTGATGATTACTATTCTAATAATGGAATCCATAGGAAAAAGATGGTTCCAGGAACTCCAAAGTAGAATGGGTTGTAAAAAAGGATGAACAGAACAATAATGGAATGCGGTAGAAGCATGAGGTTACATGTAGGACTATCTCTTTCTTTTTGGGCAGAAGCGGTGAGCACAACTGTGTACTTGATAAATAGAGGACCCTCAAGGGCCTTGGATGGAGGAATACTTGAGGAGGCTTCTTATGGTAAGAAATTTGATTATTCATTTCTTAGAGTCTTTTTATGTGAGGTGTTTGTACATATAGACAAGGATGATAGGACCAAGCTAGAGGCTAAATAAGAAAAAAGTACTTTCATTGGTTATGGTGGTGATGAATTTGGATATAAATGTTGGAGTATTAAGGACAAGAAAATCATTTGATCTAGGGATGTGGTCTTTAATGAGAAAGTCATGTATAAGCAGCAGTTGCAGGAAAATAGGGAAGAATCCAAGAAAGAATATGCAACAGTAGAGGATCTTCTGGATGGAAAAGTGACACATGAATCAGTTTAGGAACCTCCTCAATAAGAACCCCAAACTCCTATATTGAGGAGGTATTATAGGGTAAGAAGAGAACCTGAACATTTTTATCCTTCTCTTTGTTATTTATTAATCACTGATAGTGGAGAGCCAGAGAGCTTTGATGAAGCAATGCAGGTAGATGCAGGAAGAAGTGGGAGCAAGCCATGGATGAGGAGCATCAGGCTCTCATGGATAACCAGACATGGGATTTGGTGAAGCTACCTGAAGGAAAAAGAGCATTACAGAACAAGTGGGTGTTTAGAGTCAAAGAGGAAGAAGGATGCAAGAAAAGATACGAGGCCCAGTTGGTGGTCAAGGGGTTTGCATAGAAAAACGGTATAGATTTTGATGAGATTATTTCTCCTGTAGTAAACATGACTTCTATTAGAACTATTCTTGGAATATTTGTAGTACAAAACTTGCACTTAAATCATCTTGATGTAAAAACTGCATTTCTCCATGGTGATTTGGAGGAGGAACTATATATGCAACAAATAGAGGGCTATGAGGTCAAAGGTAAAGAGGAGATGGTGTGCAAACTGAAGAAGAGCTTGTATGGCTTAAAACAAGCTCCACGTCAATGGTATAATAAATTTGATAGCTTCATGATGGAACAAGGTTATATTAGATGTCATTTTGACCATTGTGTGTATACCAAGAAATTTGAGGATGGAAGTTATATTATCCTATGTCTATATGTGGATGACATGTAGGAAATAAAAGTAATTAAGAAGCAGCTAAGTGAATCATTTTCTATGAAGGATTTGGGGGCATATAAACAAATCCTTGGTATGAGGATATCTCGAGATAGGAAGGAATGAAAGCTAACTTTATCTTAGGAAGAGTACATTAAGAAGGTCTTGGAGAGGTTTAATATGTAGGATGCTAAACCGGTTGGGACTCCTTTGGAAAGCCATTTAAATTTATCAAAGGAGTAGTGTCCCAAGATAGAGCATGAGAGAAACCAGATGTCTAAGGTACTTTACTTATTATGGTTGGCAGTTTGATGTATGCCATGGTGTGCACTAGGCCTAATATTGCCCATGTAGTGGAAGCAGTGAGTAGATTTATGAGTGATACAGGTAGAGATCACTAGTAGGCAGTAAAGTGGATCATTTGGTATTTGATAGGGACCATGTGGAAAATTTTGTGCTACAGTGGATCAGACACCACTTTGTGTGGTTATGTAGATTCAGATATGTCTGGAGATGTAGACAGTAGGAGCATGACAAGTTATGTTTACACTGTAGGTGGGACAACAATGAGTTGGATTTCATGACTACAGAAGCTAGTGGCTTTGTCAACCATAGAGGCTGAGTATGTTGCTACCACAGAGGCAAGCAAAGAAATGATTTGGTTACAACAATTTCTTGAGGAGTTCGGGCATAAGCAGGAGGAAGGAAAGCTGCATAGTGATAGTTCAGAGTGCTATACACCTAGCTAAGAACTTTTTCTTTCCACTCTAGGATGAAGCATATACAGTTAAGGTACCATTTCATAAGGACAAATTTGGAGGAAGAGAAGTTGAAGCTAGAGAAGATTCATACCAGTCATAATCCTGATAGAGATGATGATCAAGGTGGTCACAAGGGAAAAACTGAAGCTGTTTTTAGTTTTGGTTGGTCTTCACAGAAACTAGTGAGGGGTTGAGAAGCTTGCTCAGAGGAAAAATAGTCTCCAAGTGGGAGATTATTAGGTTGTGGAGCTTGTTTCCATGTGTGAAAGTGTTGAAGACTGTATACTTGTCATGTATCCGCGCCCGAATTAGCAGGAACTTGACAAGGTCATAACTTGAGCTCCGGGTGTCCGTTTGGGTCCGTTTTTTTTTTGAAACCACGTGTTTTGATGAGACGAATGCAGCGGCAACCTGCTCTACCGGTTGGGGCAAGTTTTCGACACTTTTTCGGGTCCTAAATCCGCCATCTTGAGGCCGAAAATTAGGATTTAAGTTATAGTTTGGTTTTTTCCTATTTTTGAGCATTAGTTAATTTTAGTCTATTAATTGCATTTTGAGTTAGAAAGTTGGCAATTCCTCTAATTTAGGGATGTAGAAGATGCGTGGCAATTTCTGTGCCCGTAGGAATAAGCATGCGAACTTACTAAGAATAGCAGGTTCTAGTAAACTGCTAAAAATAGTAATTTCCGCCACCTAGAGTAGATTTAGTCAGAGTTAGCTAGAGTTTACTTGGCAACTCGAGTTGGGAGTTATTTTCCTATTTAGGAAACATTGTAATTCATTATTTGTTAACGAAGAAGGAGATCTATTTTCTTTTGGAGTTCATTTTATTGCAGTCTATCTGGTTGTTCTTAAGTTGGCTGCATTACATGATGACCAAGGTGGTCACAAGGGAAAAACTGAAGCTGTGTTCAGCTTTGGTTGGTCTTCAAAGAAACTAGTGAAGGGTTGAGAAGCTTTCTCAGAGGAAAAATAGTCTCCAAGTGGGAGATTATTAGGTTGTGGAGCTTGTTTCCATGTGTGAAAGTGTTGAAGACTGTATACTTGTCATGTATCCGCGCCGGGGTTCGGGGGCGCAGCCCCCAAATTTATTTTTTGGGCCTTAAAATGTGCCCGATATATCGAGAAACATGATTTTCTCATATGGGCGGGATTTTCACCCATAGGTTTATGGGACAGTTTTTTGACCATGGTTTTGATACCCATGGTTTTGTAAAATTGCTTAAGCAATTATCTATTTATATGGTTTTATACATATGATAGATATATGAAAAACATTGCAGATGTGCTTTGAATTTAGGTGTGAATTTTGTACAGTTTTTTGAGCATAGCTCCAAACAGATATGGGTATTATATTGAGAGAGTGGTGGCTTGTAATAAAATATGAGCAATTTATTCTTTGTGGACGTAGCCCAAATTGGGTGAACCACATTAAATACTATCTCTTTGTGTTGTGTTATTTTATTTTGCACTTTTATTTGAGATCTGTAATAATTTTCTGCATATTAGTTTCTATTGTTGCGATTCTGTGAGGTATTATTCCGCATATTTTATCCCTTATTTCCTAACAACAATTTTTATGGTGGGGAGAGAGGTGGAACTTCTTGTTTGTTTGGAGGGAATGACTGCTCGAGAAAGGAAAGGGGAGAAGAAATGAAATGGGGTGGAAGACTAGGGAATGGAGAAATGGAATCAACGCTTGGGGCAGCAACTAGGAAGCTTGGAAATTGGAAGTGGGGTTGAGATGGTGCCGCTTGAGAAAGAGAAAAATAAAATCTATGAGATGTTGGAATTACCCATTGACCAGGTTGTCTTAACTCCAACTCAAAAGCCCCAATCTCCTTAGTCCATTGTGTAAGTTGGGGCAGCATTTCAACCATGAAGTCAAGCTTCTCTTGAGGGTTGTAATGTCTTGGAAAAGGGCCTTCCCATGGACAGGATGCCCTGCAACCAATTCTCAACACCTTCATTTGAGTTGTATCTCTTGACTCCACCATGGCAATCTCCATTTGTTAGATCTTCTCCAGTAGAACAACATCTTGCATTTTATTTTCTTCATTGTTTGCATACCCCTACTCTTGGAAAGCTCCATAGACAAATTGATTTTGGCACTACTGCTCATAGGGGTAACCATGGATTTGCTCAAAATGCTGATTTGAAGGATTTGTAAAGCTTATTGGAGTTGGAATGTGTTGTCGCTGTAGTAGATGTGAATTCCATGGTGGAAATGAAGTCATGATTGCACAACCTCATGGAATGGGAGAAAATGAAAGAGGAAAAAATGGATTAAATGAGTGGAAATGGATGGAAATAATTCTGCAACTCAGAGGATGGGTTTTTGACCAGATGGAGTCGCTAGATGTGCTTGCATGTGCCTCAAAAGGCTGAATCCCACCAAGAACACATCAACTTGATGAAATAAAGTGAAGACCTTTGGTCCCACTGGGCATGCCAAAACTGTTAGTGCAAAATCATAGCACCCCTAAATGAGTTCTAAAAATCTACTTTTCTAAGGCAAAATCATCTGGTGTGATTGCATAACATTGAACTTTCCCCAAGGTGTGGGACCTCACAAAAGTGGGAAAGCTCTCCATATTAAAGGCTAGTACCTATTCCTTTGTTTAGGTGCATATGTAGAAACTTGCAGAGGGTCTATTCTTAATCCTAATCTAAACTTTACCAAGGAGACTTGAATGGAAGGAATATAGAAATTAAAACAAAGCTAAACTACAAGGTGATGCACCGAAGGAATGATGGACACTTATTTTGCTAATAGACACAAATCGAATAAAATGCGTATAATAATTGAGCACAAATAACCAGATTAATAATGAAAGACCATATGAGAGCAAAGAAAACAGGAAAGGATCTAGAATCGATCACAAAACATGTTTTATTGCCCTGTAGATTGATACAATACATTAATAAATGGCTAAGAGGTGAGAAAGCGTATTGTAGTTTTAATGGAAGGTCTGAACTCCACAATTCCCTTGCTAGAATTAAAGGGGATCCTAAATAAGACAAGAGAATGTCCAACCCTTTACAATGAATCCCGATCCTATATTTATAGATTCGATAAGATAAAATGAAGAGAGAGAGAAGTGGGAAAAGAAGGTTGAAGCTCAACTACCATTGTTAATGCCTTTTATAGGATCTGCCCTCCAAATCTGTCTTTACTACATCAATCCCTGTTTTGGCACTTTGAAGGAAGAGGAAACGGTGGAACAGATCGAATCTAATCTGGTAGTTGGAAGAAAGAGATCCTACATTGAAGGCCCAAAGTCATTTCTTCATTTTCTCCCACATAACCTCCCAAAAATTAAAGCTTCAGACCTCCATGGAATAGACGATGTCGAGATATTTCCAACGGTGTCAGATTTGCAATATTTTGAGCCTTGAGTCAAAAGATCTGCTCCTCCGAAGTTTTCATTAGGTCCGTACAAATGGGTGGGAAAACATTTCAAAAAATGGGTCCCTCTTTCCCTTTTGCACTTTGAGCTACGTGGCGAGCTTGCCCTCATTTGGATCCCCACCCTGGGACTAAATCTTGGAGATGCGCCATATCGACATTTGGATTTCTCTACGTACACTTCTATACTTAGCCAATTTTGAGGCTCTCCCTATTCGGCTTTGACTTTGTTTGACCGTTTGACCCTGCCTCCATTTTGGACTGGGACACGTGGAGATGCGGTGCAAGTTTGAGCCTCCCTTTTTGGATTCATCTTTGGAGAAGCACTGTTAGGACACGTGGGTCTCTCTGCCAGATTCTCCATACTTAGTCAATTTTGGACCTTTTCCTGGACTGTTTCGAGCCCGAAAACTTTGAATCTTCACCGTTTTTTCCTTTTCTTACTCCTGGACTCTCTGTGGTACTATCCCTTCTTCTTTGACCCTGCATTTTTATTGTTTAGTCTACCTGCTACCTATTCGTAGGATCTGAACATGATTTCTCAAGTTCTTTCTCTATGGGGTCATGGCCGATCCAATACTCGGCCTGGGGTGAAATATGGATAATAGGCGGGGCCCGCGGAAACCTCTATGTGTCTCCTTAACAGAACTTCAAAGGTCAAATAGAGAGGCAAATTTTCAAATGAGCGACGACCCTCCACGTGGAAAAGATTTGAGTTGAAGTGGGCCTTAGGGTCTCAAAATGCCCTGGCAACCCACCTTTCCACTTCTAAATTTTAATGTGGGCCCCAGCGGAGTTGCGGATTATTTCATAACCTTGCTCCCTCGTACAAAAAGGAAAAAACTTAAAAATTTTCCACTGAACCACCCCTCCGGATATGTCTTGAAAAAATGCCATGTGTCCTTCTTCAGGGTCAAATTAAGACATTTTCCCTACCGCTTCATATCTATTGAATAACCAATTATATGCTATCAGGGTTGCGGGGCCAATTTGGTATTTTTTACAAATGTAAAAAAGTGGAAAATTTCACCAAAAAGACCCACCGGGCCGCATCCAATCAGAAAGGCACATGTTTCCATAGATGTTCAGACCAAAATTTGACAGGGAAAACATTACTATGAAAAAATAGAAGGAAAGGGAAAACCTGAATTTACAAATTCTTTCTCATGGACAGAGGATCGAAAAACAATATCTGGACTCAATGTGTTCCTCGACCAAAGGAAAGGACTAACCATGGAAACCAAATGAAGGAAAAATATTTCATGCATCAATAAAGGGAGATAGAGAAAACTTCAAACCGTGCGGATTGAGAAATTTTTGAACAAACAGGGAAAGATTAAATTATGCACCAACAAATGTAATATCGGGAACCTTCATGAGAAGCTATCTTATTTGGTCCCCACACATCTGAGTGTACAAGATCTAATTTCTACTCCTTTTTAGTTGCTCCAACTTTGAGAAATCTCACTCTCTTTTTCTTTCCAAAGAAACAATGCTCACAGAAATCAAGATCTAAATCTTTCAAATCTGATAGCTTACCCTTATCCTTTAATATCTACATTCCTTTTTGACTCATATGACCCAACCGGTTATGCCACATGCATGCATCTGAATCTGAAGTAGATAATGCAGAAAAGGGATCATTAATACATGTAGATAAGTATAATGTTCCTACCTTCTCACCTCTTGCTACAACAAGAGCACCCTTGGTGACTTTCCAAGAGTTTCCTGTAAAAGTAACCATGCAACCAGATTCATCTAGTTGCCATGAAGAAATAAGATTCCTCCTGAAGCTTGGCACATGCCTCACATCTTTCAATACCCATTTATTTCCATTTTGTAATTTTGGATGAACTTCCCCTTTACGAGTAATACTGCAAGGTTCATCATCACCCAAATAAACATACCCAAAATTACCCTAGATATAATTTTTGAAATAACCCTTATTAGGGGTTGCATGGAAATAAGCTTTTGAATCTAAAACCCATGATTCAATTCTATTATCTAAAGAAATAATAAGAGCATCTGGCATTACCTATGATGTAGAAAAATTTTCTTCTTTACCTTTGTTTGGTTGTTGGTTCTCTTTATCCTTTGACCAATAATCTTTCTTTGCATGTCCTTTCTTTCCACATTTCCAACAAGTAATTCCATTACTTCTAGATTTAGATCTGCTATCTCTTGAGTTTGATTTCCTATTACTCTTACTCTTCGATCTCTCCTTCTACCTGTCCCCGCTTTCTACATTCAAAACATTTCTAGATGTTTATTCGTTTGTACTCTTCCTGCGAATTTCTTCATTCAAGATTATACTAACCACATCATCAAACTTAAAAATATTATTAGAAGATGTTGTATTACTAAAAACCATTACCAAGTTATCCAAACTATTAGGAAAAGAACATAAGAATAAAATTTCTTTTACTTCAGCATCAAATGGTATTTCAACCAATTTTAACTGATTTATAATAGATCAGAAATCATTCAAATGACTAGATGCAGATCCACCTTCATACATCTTAGAACTAAATAGTTTCTTCATCAAATAAAATTTATTTGAAGTACTAGGTCTTTCATATAAATTAGCAAGATATTTCATTAACTCTACCGTAGAAGTCACTTCTGTAATATTGGAAGCTGCGGATGCTGCCAGGCTCAATCTTATAGATCCCAAATCCTTTATGTCAAGAATCTTTCATTCTTCATTAGTCATCTTCATAGGTCTAGACTTCTCATCTAATGGTAAATACAAATATCTTTGATATAGATAATCCTCAATCTGCATCTTCCATAATTGATAATTTCGGTCATCAAATTTGTCTACCTTGTATTTTTTTTCTTCTGCCATTGTTGTAGCTCCCACTTAATCAGAAAACCCTCTGTGAGTAAACCTGTCAACACTAAAAACCATCAAAAAAAGCTATGATACCATTTGTTGGGGTTAGTACACCAGTTGTATAGATAATATATTAGATCTAAGCATACATGCAAATAAAAGTGGATATTCTACCAGAAGAAATATACAAAACAAAAGATATAAATCAACATAAGCTTTAATGTGGTTCACCCAGTGTGGGATACATCCACCAAGAAACAAGCCAATATATTATCCAAAGCTTTGATGAGATATACAATGAAGATTTTTCAATCTTACACACCTCTCAGATGTACAATACTTCCTTTCTCTCAAGCTTTTTCTTCATCACCAATAATTCCCTCTCTCACCAACGTTTTGCAAGTTCTTCTTAATTTTTGTTAATCCTTACTTATAAACCCTATCTTTTAAGCTTATATAGTCATTTATAGACTTAGGTCACTTAGCCATGCAGTTACAATTAATAGATATACTTTAATGTTAAAAATAGATCTAATTCCTGAGAGTTAATCAAAACATCTTCGCAATGGTAAATGATGTCGGTTATCCCTAAGTGATGTCAGTTCCACCTTGCCTGACCGACTGATGTCGATCCTAGGTCACTGATCCCAATCCCTCCTAACCAATGATGGTTACTATGGTTTCTATAAAGTTTTACATTAGATACTTATCTGAAGTAATTGTGCTCCACAACTCAACACTGTGGAGAAGATTTCATGCAAAGGTGAAGAAGAATTTTGAAGAACTAGAAGGTTTTTAGTGCTATCGAGCTTTCATAATGGTAGTTCTCAGCTTGATGGCTAGCTTTGAAGAGATCAAAGGTACGTAAAACTTATACATAGTTCCCAAACCTCTTCACCAGTGGACCACTAAATCTAGAACATTATAGAGGTGGAATGAATTAAAATGATGTCTTAACCTTTATGAATGAAGTTTAACAGTGGAAGTCACTCCAAACCCTCTCAAAAACCTCCTTTAAGAGTGATAGGAAAGAACTAAAGTATTTTTCTTCAAACCACATGATCATGTAAAAAATGATGATTTGAACTCATAAAGGACTCCTAGATCATTTTTGCATCGTTTTCATCCTTCAAATGTGACTATACGATACAATTTCAGCTATGTTTTACAAATATTTGAAAGTGCAGTCATGTAGATAAAGTTTCATGGTGAAAAGCCTAGTTTAGGAGCAATATTAGGAGGTTTCCTAGGTGCTTCGAAAAAATTTTAGGTAAGTGAAATCCAAAAAATTGATGAACCATGTCACACAAGGTAGATTTCTGTTTAAGGGTTAAACAAGGAAAAATGATGACCATGTTTGACTGATAGGATGTTGATGTGAAAACCTGATGATGGATTGCAAAGTGATCATGGAATATTGATACAAGTTCTATATGACATGTTCTAGCCCAAGAAGAGACCAAGTGAAGTGTCATTATGTTTGAGCTCAAATGGTCCACCTTGTCATTCTAGGATTATCAAGTAATTCTAAGAAACAAGAAGGTAAATGCACTTTGCTCCATGTAAGTCTTGCGAGTAAAGGTATGAATTTATTAAAGAGGTCCTCTGAGAAATGTTTCATGCATTAAGTTTCCATGAAAGTGATATTTGAAGTGTTTGAATCCATGCAAACCAAGATTGGTTTTTGTGTCTTAAAAACCAAAGTTAGCAGTCCCACAATTGCAAGTACATTCTAGATAAAAACCTTGGAATGATGCAAAATATGTACCTAATGAGATGCCCAAGGATTTTTGACTTCTAGAAATGTGGAATAGGACCCATGAACAAGTGTTTATATGAATATATTTCTCATTAGTTGAAGACGGGTTTTCGAATGCATACAAAGCCATCAAGACCTTACTCCAATCAGTGATGCATGATGTGAATGATGAATTATAGTGTTACCCAGGGTGCATGGTGTTGTTGTAGACCTCTTGAATTATACTCCATATTGATATTGGTTCATGACATGAATATAAAAGTGTGTTATTTCACCAAGTATAAGACTATGTTGAAAAGCTCATACTTTTAGGTGTGCATACAAGCTCTAATGGATCCTTAATGAGAAATAGTGAGTTACATGAATTTTAAAGTGTGTAGAGGATAGGGAGAGGAGGTGTGTAACTCATACTAACCTTCATGAAACCTTTTACCTTGTATGGTATCCTCTTGATAAATAATGGAATAATATGGATAAAATTAAGAATTAAGGATTCAACAAGATAACAATTTATTTATTAAATATTTAAGTAAACCATAGCAAAACACATGATTTTTCATACACCCAACTATAAATTCCAAACATGAGGAAATTTCATGAAACACTTTTCATGTATTCTAAAGAATACGATTCAAGAAACTTATACGTAAGAGTAAGTGACCAGATCTAATATCCTCTTAATAAATAAGGGATTAAAAACAAATAAGATAAAGGCTTCAACAAGATAAAAATTGATCAATCATGTATTCAAGTAAATCATACTAAAATAGATTGAGTTTTCAGACACCCAATTACAAATTTCAAACACAGGACATTTTATCAAAAAAAAAAATCATGCATTCTGAAGAATGAGATTCAAATAATTAATACACAAAGAGTAAGTGCCTAAGTCTAATTTCCTCTTAATAAATAAGTGATTAATATTGATTAGATAAAGAATTCCGAAAGATAAAAATTTATCAGATACATATTAAAGTAAATAATAATAAAAAAGATGATTTTTTGAAAACCCAATTATAAATTCCAAACACAAGGACATTTCATCAAACACTTTTCATGCATTCTAAAGAAAGGTCGATTCAATAAATTTATATATAAAGAGTAATTTCCTATGTCGTATTTCATCTTAATAAATAAGTGTTCAATATTGATAAGATAAATAATTCAACAAGATAACGATTTATTAAATATGAATTGAACAAATCGTACTAAAATCGATGATTTTCCAGCTCTAGATTTACATTCTTGGATTCCTATGATGTTTTCTATATATACATAACCAAAAACTCGAGTTTAGAATGAAAATTAGGAAGGTTCTTCAGTGAATGTAATTCTTACCAAGTAGTAGCATAAAATTGTACAAATAATCAAATGACAGTTAAAAAGTGACCTACTTATTAGGAAGGTTGTGTCCATGGTATACATAAAACTACTTTACATTGGGTGAGAAAAAAAAACATGGTCTATATTTTTTTAGAAAGAATTAAAGACCCTGATAATGGTCATTACATAGTTTCAATCTTAGAGAACCAAGGATTTAATCAATATTTACTCAATGCTATGAACATCACACCAAAGTCTGCAAAGATGGTTCAGAGTAATATAATTTGAAAAAATAACAATATTACCACAAGCTATATTAGGAGCTAGCAATCATTGAAAGAAAACTAAAAAATGGAGGATGGAATTCCTGTTAGATAAGAAGGGCGAGTTTTCCTTGCAAGTGCCTTATTTTCCATTCACCATGTTGCTCCTGCTCTAATTTTCCTCTATCCAAATCTTCTCCAAACAAATTATACGTCTGTTTTCGTATTAATTTCTTATATATTACTTTTATTACTATTATTTCCTCCGATGTTTCTTAAATTTCTACATGTTAATGGCATCTAGGTATCCTTTCTCTTAGAATGATCTAAACTTGTCTTCCTTCAATATATGAATTTCTATTAACAATATTTATCTATTTATTATTTTTAGGTAATTAGTCCATGTGTGATATGGTGATGTGTGATATGGTGAGAGGTGCCTGGGTTCCACTCCTAGCTAACTAAAATGAGGTCCAAATTACCACCCCCTCCCCCCAACACACACACACTAGAAATTGTATGAAAAATAAGGTAAAATTGACAAACCCGTATATGGAATTATTTATATCATCTTCAATATTTCCTAATAATATTATGAAATATTATATAATTCAATGGAATTTTATGGCCCACATTGATTAAATCTCATGTTAAAGTCAATGGTATCAAAAATCTTTATGAATAGAACACAATCCTTATTTGAGGTAAAATAGATATATCACTTTGTTGGCATGTCATGTTCTAGGTGTTATCATTAATGTAAAATCCCATTAAAATACAAATATGATGATGGAGTGGAGTCATATGATGCTCAATATGTTGATGACATGGAATTTGATTAGGTTGATATGATGGCTTGAGGAGATTCATTGAGATTGGCTTAGTACCCAAACAAGCTCATTCAGGTGACCTAGCTATGCCTAGATGATGGTGCATGGTGGTTGGATATTCTTGGTAGCTTAAGGATCATGTTAGCAACATGGAGAGCATATTTTGGGAGTGTTTAGGCACTCACATGAATTTCAAGTACCTGCTAATATAAGTTAAAGACCAAGCTTTTAAGTACTCATCTAGATGAGGTCTAGGTTTGCTTGGAGGCATGAGTATGAGTTGTAGATCAAAATGTGAGCTCATGGATGCATGTAGATATGTCATAAAAGATATTACAGGAATGTTAGGACCTTTTGGAGAAGTTTCATCGTGAGTTATGATGTTATTTTAGTTGACCCTAGCCAAGACTATGTAAAATCTTAAGGGATAGCTATGTAAATAAGAAGGGATGGAAAAACGATGAATAGAGGTTTTTTAGAGGTGGTGAGAAAAAATTGGAGTCATTTTGAAGATAACCTTTTGTAAGATAAGTCAAGTTTGTGTAAAACAAGGTCCAATAAAGGGTGATTTTTCTATCTATGAATTACAGCTTCAAATGCTCATACCCTGAATTTTAATGATTCCCCTGCATGGAACATCCAAAATTTTATTTTAGGTATGATTTCTACATTGATTATATGATGCGCCAAAATTAGCAAGAACTTGATAAGGTCATAACTTGAGCTCCAGGTGTTCTGTTTAAGTCTATTGTTTTTTAAAACCACATGTTTCGAATGAGATGAATGCACTATGGAAATCTTACCTACCAGTTAGAGCAAGTTTCGGCACAGTTTTTAGGCCTTAAATCCGCCATCTTGAGGCTGGAAAATTAAGATTTAAGTTGTAGTTTGGTTTTTTCCTATTTTTGGGCATTACTTAATTTTAGTCTATTAGTTGCATTATGAGTTAAAAAGTTGGAAATTACTCTAATTTAGGAATGTAGAAGATGTGTGGCAACTTTTGTGCCCGTACGAATAAGCATGCGAACTTACTAAGAATAGCAGGTTCTAGCAAACTACTAAAAATAGTAATTTCCACCACCTAGAGTAGATTTAGTCAAAGTTAGTTAGAGTTTACTTGGCAACTTGAGTTGGGAGTTGTTTTCCTATTTAGGAGACATTGTAATTCATTATTGAATGAAGAAGGAGATCTATTTTCTTTTGGAGTTTAAGATTATTTGCAATATATATTGTGTGTGTGTGTTACAATTTGGTTACATTATTTGGTATCAGACCAAGTTTGATTCTTGGTGGAGAAAACAAACAATGGTAGGTAGAGGAAGAGGAAAATGGAGACGGTATTTCCTAGATGAATAGAAAACATGTAGGATATGTAGAGGTAAGTTGTTGACGCTTGTTGCGATTATAGCATAGAGAGGAAATCAAGGTGGAGATGACACAAATGAAGAAGAAGTTTGTGAAGAGGAGGAAACACAAGGACCACCCTTATATTTTGATGAAAGGATGATTCGAGCATTAGAAGGAAAGGAATTATGGGACAAGAGTTGTTGTTTCAGAAGTATGGAGGGTAGCCTAAAACCAAAGAAGCTGATAGACTGGTTGAGTAGCATGGGAAAAGGTTTTGAGTGGAAGGCTATTTCATAGGAAACGAAGGTAAAATTAGCATGCACTAAATTAAAATTTCATGCTATGTTATGGTGGGATCACCTACAGAAAGGATTAGTACAAGAAAGGGGAAAGAAATTATTAGGACCTAGAGTAAGATGGAGAAGAAGCTAAAAGACAAATTTCTCCCTTGTAGATTATGCACAAACCCTTTACATGAGGTTTCAGAAGTCTCAGATAGAACTTACAAACCAGTGCAAGAATACATGGATGAGTTTTACAAGTTGTCCATTCATGTAGAGCATGAATAAACTGAGGAAAACATGGCTGCAAGGTATGTAAATAGGATTAAAATTTTCTATTCAAGATGAGATAAACATGCATAGGATCAAGAGCATGGAGGATGCCTATCAATTAGCCTTAAAGGCCAAGGAAAAACATTGTCATAAAAGTTTTAGGAGATTGCCTAGGAATGAATAGGAGGGCCTCATCCTACCTTTCGAGGAATGAGCTAGTTTTAGTCAAGGTAGAGGAGTACATCACCTCATGGACTGGAAAATAAAGAAGATACAAGAAAAGATATCCCTAAATTAGACAAATGAGGTAGACGAATTTCCTATGGGAAGAGGATATGTTGGTGGATAAGGGATGGGAGGCTCCACAAAGACCATTTGTTTGTCCTACATATGTGGTGAACAGGGGCATCGGGAATTTGAATGCACTACATTATTATATGCATGACAAGAGGCAAGCAGATCCTCAAAAATTAAATCTTGTTGACGATGAACAAGTCAAAGAAGAACAAGACCAATAAATTCCACAAGATGTTGGAGAAAATATGATGATCAACAGGATGATGATTGCTCCAAGAAAGGATATCAAGGGGGATGCATGGCTATGTACAAATATTTTCCGAACAAGATGCACTTCAGGCTGAAAGGTATGTAATGTTATTATTTATGGTGGTAGTTGTGAGAACATGGTTTCAAATGAGATGGTTGAGAAATTGGGTCTGCATTGTGAGAAGAATCCTAACCCTTACTGTATTACATGGTTTAATAAGGGTGATGAAGTTACTGTTGATAAGAGATGTTTAATTAGTTTTTCTATTGGGAAAAATTACAAGGATGAGATTTGGTGTGATGTTATTCCTATGGATGCATGTCATATGCTGCTAAGAAGAGCATGGAAATTTGATAGAAAAGTTATTCATGATGGGGGAAAGAATACTTATACTTTCTAGAAGGATGGCATAAACATAGTTTTTCTACCTCTTAAGGAAGAGGGGAAGGCTGAAAAGATGTTTTCTACAAAGGAATTTGTGAAGGAGGCAAAGGCAACTAGTTTTTTTATGCACTAGTCGCAAATAAGGATGAACCTGTAAGTGTGCAAATACCAGTAGAAATAACTAAATTAATAGAAGAATTTTTTGATGTTATTTCTGATGAGCTACTAGACGGATTACCGCCCAAAAGAGATATTCAACACCATATTCATTTGATTCAAGGGTTTTCACTCCCAAATCAAGCGGCTTATAGGATGAGCCCGACATTGCATGCAGAGTTAAATAGGTAAGTGGAAGAGCTTGTGAGAAAGGGGGTTGTAAGGGAGAGCATGAATCTGTGTGTAATCCCAACTTTATTAACACCAAATAAGGATGGAACATAGAGAATTTTCATGGATAGCAGAGAACTCAATAAAATTACAATCAAGTATAGGTTCCCAATACCTCACCTTGATGATATGATGGATGTGCTTGTTGGATCTAGGTATTTCACCAAGATTGATCTTCGAAATGGTTACCATCAGATTCGGATCAGAGAAGGAGATGAGTGGAAAACAAAATTCAAGACAAGAAATGGATTATATGAGTGGTTTGTGATGCCATTCGGGTTATCCAATGCACCTAGTAATTTTATGAGACTGATGAACACCATGCTGCGGGAGTATAATGGTAAGCTTTTTGTGGTTTATTTTGATGATATCTTGATCTTTAGTAAAACTAAAGAAGAACATTTGAGGCATCTAAGGGTGATATTTGAAGTGTTAAGGAAAGAGAAACTCTATGCAAACATGAAGAAGTGCACATTTATTCAAGAGAGTTTGGTATTATTGGGCTTTTTTATTTCTGCAAATGGGGTACAGATGGACTCAGAGAAGATAAAGGTAATTATTGAATGGACTACTCCATGAAATATAATAGAGGCAAGAATCTTTCATGGTCTAATTTTTTTTACAGAAAGTTTATTAAAAATTTCAGCAGTATTGTCACACCTATAATAGATTACACAAAAGGAAGGGAGTTTCTATGGGAAAAGGAAGCTGAGGATAGTTTTCAGTTCTTGAAGAAGAAGGTGACAGATTCACCCATTTCGGCACTACCACATTTTGATAAAGTGTTTGAGGTTGATTTGTAACACCTCACATGTGGGTATTGGTGTCATTCTAAGTCAAGGTGGAAAGCTAGTAGATTTATTTAGTGATAAATTAAATGAGGTAAGAAAGAACTACTCTACTTATGATGTGGAATTTTGTGTAATTTTGTATAAGCATTAAGGCATTGGAGGCATTACTTAGTGGCTAAGGAGTTTGTGTTATTTACAGACCACATAACCCTAAAGTATGTGGATACACAAAATAAGTTGAATAGTAGGCATGCAAAGTGGGTATCATTTTTGTAGGGTTATAATTTTTCTCTAAAACATAAATCAAGGAAACAAAATCAAGTTGCAAATGCATTGAGTAGGCATGTGACTTTATTTACCACTATGGAAAATGAGGTTGTGGGTTTTGAAGCAATGAAGGGTTTTTATTCTTTTGATTCTGATTTCAAGGATATTGTTGAAAGGTTAATTATTCCATTGTCAGATAATGTAGGAGATGTCCAAGATGAGTACATTTTATAAGATAGTCACCTATTCAAGGGATGCCAACTATGTATTCTAGTTGGGTCTATGAGAGAGAATATGGTGAAAGAGTTGTATATCAGAGGATTGGCTGGGCATTTTGGTAAAGATAAAATGATAGCCTTGGTAGTAGAGAAATATTATTGGCCAAATTTGAAAAGAGATGTGGTAAGATATGTGGAGAGGTTTCGAATTTTCCAAGTCTCGAAAGGCCATGCAGATAATACATGGTTGTTTATGACATTGCATGTTCCTAAAGGTTCATGGAAAAATTTGAGTATGGATTTTGTTTTGGGATTACCAAAAACACAACGAGGTAATGAATTAATTTTTGAGGTTGTTGATAGGTTTTCTAAGATGGTTCATTTTATTGCCTACAAGAAAACAAGTGATGTGACAGGCGTATCAGATTTTTTTTTCAAAGAAGTTGTTCATTTGCATGGTGTTCCAAAAACCATTACTTTAGATAGGGAAATAAGGTTCTTAAGTCACTTCTGGAGGAATTTATGGAAGAAGTTGGGAACTAAACTATAGTTCAGTAGTGCCTATCATCCTCAGACTGATGGGAAAATAGAGGTGGTAAATTAGATTTTGGGAAGCCTATTAAGGTTCATCGTTGGGGAAAATCCAAAACAATGGGAGTTAGCATTACCGCAAGCTAAGTTTACATATAACAGTTCTATAATTATATCCATAGGAAAGTATCCATTTTCAATTGTGTATGTGAGTAATCCAAATGGGGTGTTAGATTTGGTACAACTACACGTTGATGGTAGAGTTAGTGATGATGCAGAAGCATTTTCTGAACATATACAAAAATTACAGGAAGAAGTGCAGAAGAAGCTACATAATAGTAATGACAAGTATAAGGAAAAATCATATGTACACAGACAGAGAAAGGTATTTATAGTTGGGGAGTTGGTTATGGTACACCTGTGGAAGGAAAGGTTTCCAAAAGGAACCTATAACAAGCTGAAGTACAAGAAGATTATGTTGGTACCTAAATTGATTCTCCCTTAGAATCTGAGCAACATCACAGATTTGATAGGAAGCTTAGAGACAAGTAGATCATGTTGTGTGTCATTTTGTAGCTGGGGAAGAAATGCAACTTGCTCTTTTTCACTCAGATGTGGGGAAATGGATAACAACCTCAAGAGGATTTGATCTATCCTCACTACTTTATGGTTGTGCCTTTCAACCAGGGTGAGAGGACCCTTTTGTAGCCTACTATTTGTGGAGGAGATGGATATGTCCTTCTTTGCAAAGTTATTAAGAAGACCTTAAAGAAAACATGATCAATACAACAAAAATCTAACTCTCACGAGTTGTCACCCTAGATAATGGAGATATTTTCTAAGCAAGGTTCAGGCTACTAAAGAAAATGAAAACTTGATTTCTTCTGCATGTTTTGGTAATAGAAATTATGCATTTGTACACACACAGGGAAAAAATGGGTGTTTCACCTGATTCTTAAACGTTTCTTTGAAAATGATGAAACAAATAGGGTAACAGGCGTAGGAGGAATACCTGTTGAAATTCTGGTTGACGGGTTGTTGCACGCGTGTTGACTCCTTGATCTATAGCTAATCATGAGAGCTTGCTTTTGGCTAGGAGGAACTACCTGAAATGGAAAGCAAGACCACCACACAGAGTTAAACAATATATGTAGTGGACTGCCTAGTATGTGCTAGATCTGGGAAGTGTGATACTTCCTAGACGATTGTCAATCCACTGTTTAAAACAATTTAATGCTGGTAATAAAGTAAATCCTATTGTAATTGAAATGATTTAGGTATCTCATTTAAAACACAATAAGAAATATCTAATCTAACAATCTAGGTTAAAATAATATCCAAATGTCAAGTAACTGGTTCTGGGTCTCTACAGGTCTGATAGAGGTCTTAGGCAGGTCACAAGTGAGTAAGGGTGATGTGGGAATAGGAAGGTAGGTTACTGTTTTGGGCTATATTGATAGATACAGAGACCGATGCTGGTTAAGGGTGACCGACGCCGATTGGGGAGAACCGGTGCCGGTTACTGTGGGATACTAGGAATGGCACAAAATGAGCTTTAGATATCCCTTATGATTACACAAAGGACTAGGCTGGTCGGAATAAGGTATTAAGTTGTTTGGGTGGGATTTGGTGAGGTTTTAATAGAGATAATAAAGGGGTAATTATTAATGGAGGTCAATGGGTGGCTAGGAGAACAAAGGATGAACATACAATGATGAAATAAGTGAACTAGAGGAGTAAAATGTTCTACTTACTTGGAATCTGGTTTTGGACATCTGCGAGTGAGGAATGAAGGCGTTGATAAGAGGTTGAATGTTGTAGAGGATCACCAAATGTTAGGGAGATATTGCATGTGCTACATGTGCTCTCCTTCTTGCCTCATTAGATCAAATCTATGCTGGGGTGTTCTTAAAAATATGTGATATCTCTCCGAAAACTGCCAACCTTTTCCAACCTCAAAAATAAGGTTGTTTTGGGGGTTAAAAGGTGACTGACGGTGGTTCTGGCTTAATCGGCGATGGTTAAGGGTAACCGGCGTCGGTCAAGGCAAGATTTCCTAGGTTTACTAAACTAGGCAGATCCCCTTGATTTTCCGTTATCTCATTTCATTAACTCACGGATTAGATTGGAAGCTTCCTTTAAGCATCCGAGAATGTGGTTAGAGGGAATGTAGGCATTGATTTTTAGGGTTTAGGTAGATCTTAGTTAGCTATGACAACTTACTAAGAATAGGTCTTAGGGTGAGGTGGCTTGATGAGGTGTCTAGGTGAGGTGTATGTGTGGGAATTATCTAAATTAGGATATTTAAATAATAAATATGGTGAGGATAATGAATTAATTAAATTAAATTAAATTAAATTAATATTATAGTGGGGCAAAGGGGGCCATGGCTAGGTGGGTGTGTTCAAGGTATTTATTTGTCACGGGACCAAAGGGGAGTGTGACCTAATTTTGGTGTCTACAATGGGTAGTATCGGTAGGATTGGTTGTTTTTAAATGAATTTTGGTGGGAGGTGAGGCAGAATGAACTTGATTTTCCAGATCTTTGAGAGATTTTACAAAAATGGAAGGCTTGATCAACAGAATGCTTCAGAACAACTAAAATGTTCCTTTAACTAGAAGTTGTGCTTCAATGGAGGCCTAGATCAACACATTTTCACACAAAATTTAATAATCCAAAATGAAGGCTCAAATTGAAAAACTTAATTGAACATTATCAACCTTTTTCTATCACACCTAAGATACCCTCAAAGGCTAACAAACAATCTTATAATCATTGTAGGAGTAAAGTGATTTTAAATTTTCTTATTTCACTATCAAATGAAAGATCTTATGATAAATGAAATTGTAAATGCCACCAAACTATCACAAGGATAAGATATTGTGTGATTCACAAATATTTCAATGTAAGATTGCAATGGGAACAATAAAAACTATTTGTAGACATTCAGAAATGAAGCAGACACAATTTTTCTCAAAATCAACATAGATTAACTCAAATTTGATTAAATTTATCAATAGGGGAAAGTTTCTGGAACAATCTCAGAGCTTGTCAATGGCTGTACACTTGCAACCACCTTGACATGATCAAATTTAACACAAAAGAAATAAACAGGTTCCTTAGATGATTTATCAGAAAGATGGGCTCTGTCAAAATTTTCTCTTAGGAATTAACTCCCGACCTCTAACACTCCAACCATTTGCATGAAAAATTCATGTAATTTATAACATTTAATCTACAACAAAGTTTTCCCCCCAAAACAAAAAACATTTAAAGCACCATTGCTTGTTACGATTTTGATCGTGATTCCCAGAATCATATTTACAAAAAATTTGTCAAGTGCTCAGAGGGAAAATATCTTCAAATATTTCCAGCATTCAATTCTTTCATTTGGTAAATCACTCTTCATTTCACGCACAAACTACTTCCTCCTCTAATGTGTCAAATCTGGTTTCTTACATGCCAAGGAAGGAAAGATTGGAAAATCAGATCCAATCCGATAGTCAGATCACACCTTAATGGTAAAAGATGTTTTCAGATCTTCCCCACGAAATCAAATATCAAATTAATTATCCTCTTCGATTGGCATGTAGGAGACATCAAGAAATGATAAAAAACCATAAAATTTGCATCCCCAGGAGCTTTGGAGCAAAAATGGCAGAAAATCAGATACAAATGCATAGTTGCCGTCGATTTCCCTTTTGAATTTGGTCCATCCACGTGGGAGATCCAAGTTAAAACGGGCCTGGGGGTTTTCTTTTTATTTTTTACACCTTTTGGGAAAAAATGCAAAATTTATCATTTTGCTCTGCCCCTCTACCTTTGAAAATTGGGCTTGACAAGTGTTCCAATGTGGGTCCTAGTGGAACCATGGCTTGATTATGCTATTTTACCTTATTTTTGGAAAAAAGGAAAATTTTCCAAATTTTCGTCACAGCTCTGCCCTTCCGCCTTTAGCTTCTGATGTGGGTCCCAGTGGAACCACGCTTCCCTTTTACACTTTGACTCCTTTTTTCATAAAAGGAAAATTTCCTAAATTTCCCCCAAAAGTCCGCACCTCTGCCGTTGACTTTTCAAAGAAAATTTTGACTATTCTCTATCGATCTTCCGGGTCATTTTGATGACTTTAATCTTTTTGAAAATAAGGGGCAAAAAATCCAAGTTGCCTCCGATGGCCCGCCTCCCTGCCTTTTGACTTTTCAAATTACCACGTGTCTTAATGGCGCATTTTGAGATGGTCCCCAAAAGTAGAGACCCCAAAAAAACGTGGGCTCAACACGTGTCTCATTCCGGAAAAGTCTGTTAAAAATTTGAAGGTTCAACAAAAGGTGCCATGTGTCTAATGTCTGAGACAGTCTCCTTCGGCTGTTGAAAAGTCTGAGAAAAAAGGTAGAGTGAGTGGAAGCCTCCAAGTGTCCTCTCGGCACTTCTTCAAAATAAAACTTAGGTGTCGGTCCCCAAAGATGCACGGTCCCTCCACGTGTCCTAAGCTTCAAAAAATTACTTTAAAAAGTTTAAGTACAGAGCGGAGCCGGAAAAAGCCTCCACCTGTCCCCATGTCGCAATTGTTAAGGTGGGACCCTGTGGAAGATCCTCAATTGAGCGCCACCCCACCACATGTGCACGGCCCACCAAAACTATACCAAATGCATGAAATCTTTGTCTAAGTCCAGGAAAAGCAGCGAAATCCTCCACATGTCCCCCGGCGTAACTCCAAGGCCAAACCAAAAGGTGACTTTTCAAACGAGCGTTGTTCCTCCATGTGGACAAGTTTTGGGTTGAAGCGAGCCATAGAGTTTTTAGAGTTCCCTGCTGAGCCACATCCAACCAAAAAGGGCCACATTTCCACTAATGGAGAGATGTAAATTTGACAGGGGAAAACACACCTATCAAACTGTAAAAATGTAGGGAAACCACCGTTTGAGCTTGAAGATGAAATTTTCTTCAAGGACAGAATTTGGAAATGTTATAAGGTTCAAACATAATACTTTGAGCTACATCCATTCACGTTTCTTCAGGTATTTGGGACAAAAAGTGACAGGGAAAAAGACACATGACTGCGGAAAACAGAAGGAGAGGAACAACTTGATTTTTACGCCCAATTTACAGACACCTTCAGATGGACAGAGAAATGAAAAACAAATTCTGGATCTTTAAGTGATCTTCGACCAAGGAAGGAACTAATCATGGCAACCAAATGGAGGATAGAGTCTTTCAAGCACCAACACGGGGAGATAAAAAACATGATAGAGGCCGTAAACTGAGGGATTTTAATGACAAATGGGGTGAGACAAATTTGGGCACCAACATATTGGTCCCTGCAAAATCGTGAAAAAAAATGATAATGCTAATGAGGTAGAATTGCCAGGGAATTTTGATATTTCTCCAGTTTTTAATGTTTCAGATTTTTATTATTTTCATGGGTATGGTGCAGAAGGGGATGTTATTGATGAATTAGTAGACTGGAGGTAGCAGGTTCTGGTGAAGAAGAAAGAAGAAGTGGATAAAATTCTTGATAAGAAAACAATGGACACACGACATGGGAAATACAAAAAATATTTAGTACATTGGAAAGGATTGGAACAAGTGGAAAATACTTGTGTCATAGAGTGGGAGATTAAGAAGTTGGATGTAGATAAATGGAAGCAGTTTGAAGAAGACAACTTGCAGGAGCTGCCTTTTTTTTCAAGCAGGGGAGAATGATGTACCAAAATTAGTATGAACTTGACAAGGTCATAACTTGAGCTCTAGGTGTCCATTTGAGTCCATTTTTTAAACCACATGTTTCAATGAGATGAATTTACCGGTTAAACTAACCTACTGGTTGGAGCAAGTTTCGACACATTTTTGGGCCCGAAATCTACCATCTTGAGGCTGAAAATTAGGATTTAAGTTGTAGTTCAGTTTTTCCTATTTTAGGGCATTAGTTAATTTTAGTTTATTAGTTACATTATGAGTTGGAAAGTTAGCAATTCCTCTAATTTAGGAATGTAGAAGATGCATGGAAATTTCTGTGCCCATACAAATAAGCATGCAAACTTACTAAGAATAGCAGGTTCTAGTAAATTGCTAAAAATAGTAATTTTTGCCACCTAAAGTAGATTTAGTGAAAGTTAGATTTTTCTTGGAAAATTGAGTTGGGAGTTGTTTTCCTACTTAGGAAACATTGTAATTCATGATTCAGGAATGAAAAAGGAGATCTATTTTCTTTTGGAGTTCATATTATTTGCATTATATCGAGTTCATTTAGAATTTGGCTACATTATTAACATGACGAGATTGGTCTTTAGCATTGAGATCCCTAGGAAACCATTTCTACCAAAAATAATTTCTCTTCTAACAAAAGATGATAGAATGATTACTTAAGCCATAAAAAGTACATGGAAAAGGATACACCATTTTCTAAATATCAAATCCATATTCTCTAAACTGTAATAATACATCATAAGAAGTTGTACAATTTCCTAGGCTACGTTTATGATTATGATTTGTGTATGAATAAGGAGGTGGAATCTCATTACCTCTTCTATGAAATTTCTTACTCAATCCTTCATCAATATGTGATGATGAATCGACTATTTCTAACAAATATTTTTCCTACACGACTAGTGGGGTAATCACTTGGCTAACGGAAGCTTGTCTCCCTTTAGCGGTTTTGAATAACTCTCCAAATTCCATTCCCGCACTAGAATAACCCAAAATTACAATTTGATGTTAATCCTCTACCTATATTGGGTCATAAATACCTTGGACATTCTTACCAAGGCCTCTTCTATCAAATCCCATTTTAATCAATAATTTAGATCCAATGCCCTTATTATGTTCTCCAAATTTACCAAAAACATTACCTGAATCTGAATGGGAGGAAGAACAACATGGTGATAAAATTACATTACAATCATTTGACATGGTTTCTGCATCTGAATTGAAAGGGAAATCCTTCTTCTGCTCACCACACTACAATCATTCCAAGAGCTTGTCCTTGGCTTGGTATTCTAATTTCAAGCGTTCAATCCCCTGTTCCAAGGAGTCGAGCTTGCATCTTATGAATGTATTCTCTTCCTAAATCTATTTTTTATGATTTCAAGATCTTACACCCTATCGTTTTTCAAGGCTTTACCCATGGCTACCTAAAAACAACCCATACTTCCCAAACAATGAACATTGCAAATGGAAGATCAAGCTGACAATGTCTACAAATCTTCTAGAGTTATAAAACCAAACTGATATTAAATGCAAATTGAAATTAAACCCACTGAATGCAATAGGCTATGATACTGAAAACTTCATCTGTAAACAACAATAGAGCCCCTAACTTTTTGAATGTTTATAAAAAATGATCAATTAACATATTGGTTTTTATGACTTGTATGAATCCAAAAATTTAAATGTGTTGAAAATTGAAATAGAACTGATTTTTTTATCATCCAAAATCCACTTGATCATCACTTCATTCAAAAAATCCATATTTCATGTTACCCAATTTTCAGTGAATATCATAAATGATTAAATATGAATCTGAATTCAATCTGATTAATTAATTAAAAAAATATCAAAAAACCAGAATGCAAAATCAGATAATAAGATGACACAAGATTATTTAAGGAGTTTGGAAATTTTCATGTCTCTGAGTTCATTCGAACCAATCTAGTAAAAATTGTCACAAGTACAATCAAATTTACAGTAACAAATATGGATCCTGAAACCTAAAACATTGTGTATTTAGACCTTCAGAAGACTCTGACGATGATCAACATTTGTCCTCTACCTTCCCGTAGCACTTGCATGGTCCATTCCCCTTGTTCTCCATCAAAAGTGACTTTCATACTTTACAAATACATAAAAATAAGTTCATTTTGGAAAAATAGTAGATGCATCAGGAGTGGATCATGATTCCAAACATCTTTCTAGTTTACACCAAGATCTAAATATTCACCTAAACTTCTCAAAACTCAACTTATTTTCAAACTACTCTATTACAAAAATATACATTCTATCGTTTAACCTTTTATAAAAGAAAACTCACTCTTATATAGTATTGTGACCATTGTGTGGTCTAAAGGCCAAGCCTATATTGATTTGGTAGTCAAATCTCCCCAATTCCATTGAACCGCATTTTACCTTTATTGGGAACTTTATCCCACATTTGTGAGATGAGAACTATTTTAAACCTTAAAATAGGATTTCACCACCCTTTATTCTCGAGGCTACGACCACGTCCGTTGATTGTTTTTCTACTTTTGGAAAAACTTCCCATGAGCTCATGAATGGTTGGTGAGATGGACAGCCCCACTACGTTGTGTGGACCATTACCGAGTGGGAGAGTTGGTTGGGTTGTTGTGGTCACCAAGGTTGAAATAAATGCCCCAGTTGACATTTAGGCAGTTGGAATATTGGTTGTGCATGGAATTGACGTCGACCACGTGGTTGATAGGATTAGTCATGCATGTTTTTTGTTTGCCGATTATGGTAAAACAACCTGCTGCATTGTGCGTGATCATTGGCAAGTTGAGGGTTGATGTGAACAACCCCACAGAGTTGAGAGGATTGTTTGAATATTCAATGTTCGAGCTAACAAGAGTTTTTGGTGAGTGGTGGTGGTATGCCAAGTGGTGGATTAAGGACCCACCATGTGGAACTTTACAAATACATTCCAAATAAATCCCACATGCAAAAAGTAATTATAATATGAGGCATTTATATGCTAAAATGTGACAATGTAAATATGAAGAAAATGTGGAATTGGCACCCCTCTGCAAAAAGAGTGTGTTGAAAATAGCTAAGGGCCTCTAGCCATCAAACATCGGGGCCCAGTTTTTCATACTCAAGTTTGAAAGATCGGAAGGGAAAATCAAAAACATAATTTTACAATTTTTGCATTGCCACATTTTTCATTCCAATTGGTTTGTTTCCCTTTAGTTTTCTCCTAAAACTAGGAACTTCTGCAGATGGTGTCTTGCTCAAATCGATTTCGTTTCTCGAATGCAAATAGGCATTGGAGATCTCATATTCCTCTACTGTACTATAATGATTTTAGGAGATATACGCAAACGTTTTTCACTTAAATGACATTTGGATCACATAGGCTACACTTTTATACTAGAACATTATATTGTTTTGAAAAGAAGAATAGTTTTTATAAAAAAAAATTCCATAACTATATTATATTATCATTATCTATTGATTATCATTTCTTGAGGATTGAGTGCAACATTAGGGATTCATTGTAGTAGTATCCTTAGAGAGTTGGATTCCATTTTTTGCTACTAAGTCCTTCCGGCCTTGCTTCAATGTCATGATTCTATCCAATGTGCTAATGAAATTTTGACTACCTATGTGTGGAAAACACAATATTCTCCATAGTTGTATGGAACTTAGGAAGGAGATAGCTACTAATAACATTTGAAAGCATAGTTGATTTGTTCAAAATCTAAACCATGTTAAACATATTTATTTATCTAATTGACTTATCTATATTCAAAAACAAATTCCTTATATGTATCTCCATATCATATTTATCTACAAAGATCAATTTCATTGGAAAACCTCAAACTCTCTCCCTTTATATATATATAAAGAGAAGACAAACAATAATGCATCAGCTAAGAATTAAATTGGATGTAGTGCCCACTTCCCTTCGACATCTTTTTCATTATTGTTTTCAATACTGTCGACTGCACTTATGGTTATATTATAGTTTTGATTTAGCATGCTAGTAGATATAAGAGATACTGAACTGTTATTGATTTTATTATTATATGATTCATATGGACATTGAAGACATTTGATGTTGATATTGATATACTTTTAACATGGTTATTTATCTATATTTCTAACATGTGATATACTTAGTCATATTGAATAGATCTTGATAATTGGATTTATGTGGTGATAGTTTTGACATGAATGAAATGTGGAATAGAAATGTGCTAGAAATTGTAAGTGATATCGTAGTTATATAGATGATATTAATTCATATATAGTTGATTTTACATTTATATCGCATATTTGGCATGAATTTTTTAATGCGGCCATGAGGCCGAAGGAGGTATCCTCTATTTTACAGGTATATTATATTCACAACAACATCGAGCGATTGGAGACCAACCACATCAGAATTTGAGAAGAATTAAACTAGGGTCACAATGACAACGTGTAATTGTGTGTGTTGGAATTATTTGGTTAGGAGAAAATTGTGACCTAGGGGTCATGTGTTGTTTTATTTTAATTTCATTCTTTTTTGACAAATGTTAGGATGTGTTTCCTTTAGTAATGAAATTTACATGTTTTATTAATTAAATTTTTTTGATTTGTGTTTACCCCTTTTATTATTCATGGGTTGTAGTGTCTTAATTTAGATAATTTGAATTTTTCCTAAACAAATTAAATATGTGACCAAAAAGGAGTTCATTTATTAGAATTTATTTACTCTTGGATTTTGTGTTGAGTGAAGTGTTTTTGATTTTTGAGTGTAGCACAATCTACCCTTCATGGGAAACTCGAATTTGGCCTTAGAGGCCAAATTTGGAAGCTTGTGGGACAAGTTACACTTGTCCCACACCTCTTAAATGCCCATGCCAACCCTACTTATGAGTTGGGGGGTCAAATTTAGGCTCTTTTAGGTGTTTTGGGAAGTTAAAAAGGTGAAATGTTAATTGCACTTTCTTTCAAATATTTAATTTTTTCCTTTGGGGGAGTGGGCTTAGTTGGAGTGTGTAAGGTTCTTGTCATTTCTCCAACCACTTATTAATGGTGCATTGGAATATGAGGTTGACCAAGTGATGTGGAGTGGAGAGGAAATGAGGTGGCAACCTACTTGGAGCCACATCGACCCTCCCTCTCTTTTCTCTATTTATTGAATCCTTGTTGCTTGTTTTGGGGTTGGATGATCATTTTTAGTCTCTTGAATTTTGGAGAGTAAGAGGATTTGGAGAGAGTTTGTGGATTTTGGAGCTTTGTGGATGCTTGCTTGGTCTTTGGAGAGGCTTGGAACTTCATACTTGGAACAAGCTCTACCATGGAGAGGTAGGAGCTTCACCTTAGTTTAAATTATGGTATTTGTTTTATTGTATGTGTTTTTATGTTGTGTTGAGTGTTGTTGTCTCTTTGGAATGCATGTTGGGTGTGGGTAGATTACCTAAGTTGGGAGTGGGAGGAGACTATGGGGAGATTTTCTTGTAGGGAGGCATAAGAGATCACTTTCTTGAGGAGAGAGTTTGGGTTGGGTGCCCCACCTAGTATGAGTAATGCTTGCATTCTTCTTGCTCTTATTATGAGGGAGACATAATTTTTTCGAGGGAGGCATAAGAGTGTATGGAGGTATAAGGGGTACTTGAGGGAGGCATAAGAGTTGGTAGGGGATATTGTGTTTTGCATTGGAGGCTTTTAGGTGGGCACCCATTCCCATTGGGAGGAATAAGTGGCCTCCCCATAGGTCTTACTCTTTTGGATTTCTTGATAAGCCTTGTTATATTGTTGTTTTGATTGTTTTCTTCCTGTTGAGTTGTTGTTGTGTTTGTATGTAAATGAAATGACTGTGAAATTATATGTTAAGTGTTATCGAAGCTAGTAGTTGCCATGAGTTGATATCTTCTCCCATTGTAATGTGGTTGGGGCTCGGGGGCCAATGGAGAGGATGACTTCTCTTCTCCATTAGGTATCTTGGTTGGGTGGAGAGCGTTGCCTCTCCCCCTATTTTGTTGTTAATCAAGAATTTTTTTGAAGGAGCTACCTTGTTGGTGTTTGGAGCATTGGATTCTTGTTGATGACCATGTGAAATTGCCCTTGTATTTTACCCACTTAGAGTGGAAGAAATTGTAATAATGTATTCTTTCTTATATCTACATTTTTGTGTGACTTCCCACATCAAGTGGTGAACATTGTTTTAATCGTATGAAGAAACATATTCTATTTCATTGTGGCTATGGAAGTGTAATTTATATTGAAAAGAAAGAAGAAATTTTTGAGTGAATTAGTTTGAAATGGAGAAAGGAAGTCTCCTTCTTTGTGAATATTGTAGAGTTAGTTTTGTAAGTATAAAAGAAAGCATTTTCTCCTTGTTGAAACCTTGGATGCATTGTGAGAAAAATAGTGCTTGTGTTAAAAGATTAAGATATTTTTAAAATGGAAACGAAAGCATATTTTCATTGAGTTGTTATTGTACTGTAAACATGTATTAAAAGAAAAAGAAAGAAATTGTTAGAAGTTGAGCTTGTTAGTATAATAAATTTGAATGAAAAAAAATAAAGTTATTTTAGTTATTTTGAATGTATGAACATCGTAGTAAAATGAAAGAGAGAACAAACTAGAATATATTGCATTTAGAAATATTGATTTTATAGCAAGGCAATGAAAAGTAATGAATTTTATTTATATTCACTTTTTCCCTTGTAATGGAAAGAAGAAACTAGTTAAACAAATGAAAATTATCCTTGTAAGTAGATGAATTTTAATGGAGTTGAAAACACTTTAAAATGATTAGATTTAAATAAGAAATGAATAATGGAGCACTAAACCTCAAATCTGGAACTTGGAATGAACAAAAACAAACTTAGAATGCATTTTTACACCCTTTAGCAACCTTAGTTTTTTGTAAAATTCTCGGCATTATGATTCTATTTTTCAGAAACAGGACAACTGCCTTTTACAGAGAGGAGGTCCTATAACCATTGATCAGGATATGGAGGCGGTCTCAAAGCCGCTGCTCAGTAGGGTGGTGGTCTTGTGTTTGTCACCCAGGTAAGGTGGAGGTTTCACAACCACCACTCTGGATGGCGGCGGTGCACTATTTGTCACCCGGGCAGGGCGGTGGTCCCAGAACCGCCGGTCTGCTCTGGGCGGTAGTCCTGTCACTTATGAAAAAATTCCATGGATCTGCGCCTGTGCATGAAATTTAACTAGTTGTCACTAATTCCTAAATTGTAAAATTTAACCTATTACTACCAACAAGTAAAATAAAGAGAAATACTATGGATTGGAATAACAAAACACTCAATGGTGAATCTAAAAACATTCTTTCATTTATAACAAAGGGGGTAGGGTTTGCCCCAAAATTTAAAACCCAATACACTATAATCTTGGAGTAAAAACCAAATTGGAGGAGGAAATCCCTTCGAATCTTTAAATGAAATAGATTACATAAATAAAACTAAAACTAAGCTAAACCTAGACTAAATCTTCATGTAGAATTCCTCCATGGCTTCTTCCCTTTGCTCCCATGGCTTCCCCCTCTCCAACCTGTAAATTTTAAAAAAAGGAAATGAACCAAATGAGAAGAATAGAATGAGAATAGGTTTTAATAGAATTTCATAAGGATTTTAGGGCAAGGATGGGAACCCTAGGATCTAGTGGCTAAGATGGATTTGATCTAATGGTGGAGGATTGATCCTACCTTTATTAAGTATAAATGTAATTTAAATTTTTAATGTAAAATCCTTAAGGGTATGTGTAGATGGGTGAGTGGGGCCATTTAATTGCCTAGGGGTGTAATGTCCTTAGAATCCTTAGTGTGTGTAGGAAATTTAATACAGGATCTTTTAGCTATGAAGGTAATGAATCTAATAAATTAGCATAAGGTTAACCTTGTTAGGAACGAACTTAATTGAAGAGAAGAAAATTTTTAATTAAGTTAATTAATCCTTGTTACCTTCCTGTAGAATGTTTGAGAAATGGACCCTAAAGGTTAAGCACCCTTGTAATAATCTTGTAGCTTAACCTTCTTCATAACTTTAAGAAGTAAATTTAGCTGCATTTTAGGTTAAGTGTTAGGTTGAAGCATGTTCTTAGAACGTAGTTTTTGCAGGTGTTACACTTGTTATCAGAGCCATGGGTTCAAAGCTTGGACCCTTGGACACACCTAGAAAACATGAAACATGAACATTTTACCTAGTGCAAAGTTGATTGTTTTAAATCTAGAAAACTACCATGTTTGATAATTGTGTAAATTAGAAAACTTAGAAAACTGAAACAAGACCTAGAAAAATGAACTAACTCTCACCTTTATCTGTGTAGGAGGCATGGATTAGACGAGGGGTATTTCCACATAGACCTAGATATACCACCGCAAGAGTAGGTTGTAGCAGCCATTCTACCTCAAATTTTACAAATGCTTCAGGACGTCAATGCCGCCATACACGGAGAGCCCTTAGGAGGATGATTTGCTAGACATAACATGAAGCCGTTAGTAGAGGCCCAGGTGTCCCCTCGACACAACGGGGAGTACTTGGTAGAGAACTTCTATGCAGATTCAGCTAGGGTAGAGTCACCATAGAGAGGACATGAGGACAAGATCTTAGGTCATCAAGACAAGTCTCGGAGCCCTAGACAGAGAGAGGAGCATGCAGAGAGACCCAGGGGTCATCAGATGTCAGCAGCAGACCATATCAGGGAGGTCCTAAAGCTACAACCATCTCACTATTTGGGTGATACAGGTGATTTTCAGGCAGAGGAGGGGATGCTTCAAGATCTGTCCTTGTATTAGCAACACAAAAGCACGTGTTGTGATCCATCTTCTGAGGGATGGAGTAGGAGTCTGGTGGAGGACTGAGGATCAGAAGCTCTATGTTGATTCGGAGACAGTCACCTGGGAGCTATTTGAGGAGCATTTCAGAAGTATGTATTTACCCAGGAGGTTTATACAGTAGCAGATAGATGAGTTTCACGACCTCCGTCAGGCATCGATGACTGTAGCTGAGTATGAGAGTCAATTTCTGGACCTACTCCAGTACGTCCACTATATGCAGGATGAGCAGGTATGGATTCACAGGATTATCTAGGGCCTAAACTTGGATTTGGGTGGTGCGGTGCACATTCACTACCCACAGACATTAGCAGAGGCCGTGGAGAAGGCCTATATTGCAGAGGAGACACGGGAGAAGACACAGCAGGCTAGAGATAGAGTTCAGAGCCGTATCCAGCAGATGCAGGATGGTAGATTGAAGGGGTCATTTCCTCGTCCACGGGGTAGATAGAGTTTAGGAAAGGCTTCATTCAAGCCACCACATCAATAGTAGCATACCCAACCACCTTACAGACATCCTCATAGATTTGATGCATAGAGAGGATGAAGTATGGGGCCTCCTCCTAGGGGTCCCACTAGGACATAGGGTATGTCGAGAGCTTAGTCAATAGAGACCTCAGCAGTCGGTAGCCGGATTGTCAGGATCCATAACTCATATATCTAGAGTACTGATTGGAGCTGTATCCCACTGGAGAGGACCAAGTAGCTGTTATGGTTGTGGTGTTGCTAGACATCATTTGAGAGATTTCCCACATAACCCTAACAAGGATAAGACACAGATCTCAGAGCCTACCATGGGAGATATGGCACGGAGTCATCAGATCTACCCAGTCGTCAAGAACCACCAGGTTGAGCACCAGAGTACCATGATTGAGATGACATGTAGTATTGGTGGTATTTCCACCTCTATATTATTTGATTCAAGTTCTTCTAATTATTTTACTACACCATCCTTAGTAGAGAGTTGCAGGCTGGTGTCAGTTAGTTAGGGTCGTACTTGGGATGTGGAAATGGCTTCTGGAGCCAACATTTCTATAGACTACTTAGTTAAGGAGTGTGTAGTTGATTTGAGACCCTTCACCGCTACCTCGGATCTTCAAATCCTTCCTTTAGGGTCTTATGGCATCATTTTGGGTATGGACTGGTTGTCTGCTCATAGACCTAGAGTGGACTATTTCCATAAGACTATTGCTTGCATAGATGATCTTGGAGTAGAGTCCATGATATCAGGAGTTAGGAGGCTCATTTCCATTCACATCATCTTCGCTATGCAGCTTAAGCGGTGTGCGCAACGGGGTTGTCAGTTGTATCCTATTATGGTTAGTGACAAATCGGAGGATGAGTCTATTGGACCATCCCTTGATGAACATCCCATCTTGAGAGAGTTCGCTAATGTGTTTCTAGGAGAGCTACCAGGGTTACCTCCCCCACGTGAGATAGATTTCCACATAGATCTGGCTCCGGGCGTAGAGCCTATCTCACAAGCACCTTATCGGATGACTACTCTTGAGCTATGTGAGCTCAAGTTGTAGCTTGAGGGCCTTTTAGAGAAGGGCCTAATCTGTCCTAGTGTATCCCCTTGGGGTGCACCGATGATCTTCGTGAAGAAGAAGGATGGATCTCTATGGTTGTGTATTTATTACCGTCAGCTGAACAAAGTAACGATCAAGAATCGTTACCCCCTTCTATGTATTGATGATTTATTTGATAAGATGAAGGGGGATATAATTTTCTCCAAGATAGATCTTAAGTTAGGGTACCATCAGCTCAGGATTACGGAGGTGGATATTCATAAGATCGCTTTCTGTACAAGATATGGCCACTACAAGTTCACAGTGGTACCTTTCAGTTTGATGAATGCCACCGTAGTGTTTATGAGTTTGATGAATGGGGTAATCAGGAATTTCCTAGATTGCTTTGTGCTCATATTCCTTGATGACATTCTGATTTACTCACGTATGCATGAGGAGCACGAGGAGCACCTTCGCCAGGTTCTTCAGTGTCTTCGCAAGCAGCACCTTTACAGGAACTTGGAGAGGTGTGCATTCTTTTAGACAGAGGTGTAGTATTTGGGCCACATCATTTCTGGGAAAGGTATCATAGTCAATCCTTCCAAGATTCTAGCCATCATTGATTGGCCATCACCCACTAATGTGACTGAGGTGCGCAACTTCATGGGTTTAGTAGGATATTATAGGAGATTTGTTTAGGAGTTTTCTTGGATTACGCACCCCATCACTTCCCTTCTACGGAAAGGGAAGAAGTTTTTATGGTTAGATAGATGTGAGTAGGCTATTAGTACACTGAAGGAATGCCTCACGACAACACCTATTCTTGCAGTACCAGATCCTCAGGGTGAGTTCTACGTTTACACAGATGCTTCTTTGGCAGGACTTGGTGGTGTGTTGATGTAGGAGGGCAGAGTAGTTGCTTTTGAGTCTCGCAAACTGAAGGATTATGATCTTAACTATACATCTCATGACCTTGAGCTTGCAGAATTTATGCATGCCTTGGTACGGTGGAGAAATTTTCTTCTTGGTCAGAGATTGACACTCAGGACTGATCACTTGAGTCTTCACCAGCTCTTCACGTAACCCAATCTCAACGCTTGTCAGTGGAGTTGGATGGAGTTTCTTTGTGAGTACGACATGGAGATAGATCATGTGAAGGGGAAGGAGAAAGTGGTTATAGACACCTTGAATAGACGGAGACATGTGGCTATGGACACTTCAGTGGGCACAGATTTACAGAGCAAGATTTTGCAGCAGCTTTCTCAGGACAGTTTCTACCTTGTAGCCAAAGCAGAGATTGAGTCACAGAGACCCCTTGAGAAGAGATTTGATGGATTTTAATTAGAGGCAGATGGCCTTCTCAGACATAGAGGGTGGATATATATTCCTAGAGATGGAGGTTTGAGACATGACATTTTGTCATAGGCTCATTATGTGCCTTATTCAGCCCATTCTGGGGTGAAGAAGATGCACGCCACCTTGAGACAGTTGTATTTTTGGAGAGGACTTTGGAGAGATGTGGCCTTGTTTGTGTAACGCTACTTAGAGTGCAAGAGGGTGAAGGTCAAGCATCAGCATCCAACTAGCCTTCTCTTTCCTCATGCCATACCGGAGTGGAAGTGGGACACCATTTCCATGGACTTCATTGTTGGGTTACCTACTTCAAGATACCACCACGATGCCATCATGGTCATGGTGGATAAATTGACGAAAGTAGCTCACTTTTCTCCAGCAAAGACAACCTATACATCCAGTGCAGTGGCATGAGTATATCTTAATGATATTGTCTGATTACATGGGATTCTGCAGAAGATCATTTGGAACCGTGATCCTTTGCACACTTCCCATTTCTGGACCACCATACAACATGCTCTCGGGATGAGGATCAATTTCAACACAACATATCACCTTGAGATAGATGGACAGATGGAGCGGGTGAATCAGATCCTAGAGGAAATGCTTGGGATGTACATTATGGATCACCAGTTGATATGGGAGGAGTATCTGTATTTGGTGGAGTTTGCCTACAATAATAGTTTTTCAGAGTTTGATAGGCATGGCTCATTTTTAGGCATTATATGGTAGAGAGTGCAGGACACATCTTAGCTGGGACAGGTTAGAGGACAGGGTTTCTCTTGGGCCAACATTATTATAGGATATGGAGTAGTAGGTTACTTTGATTAGATAAAGATTACAAGAGGCGCAGGATAGGCAGAAGAAGTATGCAGACCAGCATAGGAAAGATTGTAGTTTTGAGGTGGGCACAAAGGTGTTTCTTCGTGTCAGACTGCATAAGAGCCCTATATGATATGGAAAAGGTTCTAAGATTTCTCATAGGTTTTTGGGTCCCTTTGAGATCTTGGAGTGCATCGGTCCCTTGGCCTATCGCCTAGCTTTACCACCTAGCTTGTCTCGTGTCCATGATGTGTTTCTAGTTTCTGTGCTTAGGAGATATATTTCTGATCCTTCTCACATGCTAGACTAGACTGCATTGTAGGTCAGGATAAGGGATAGGTGATAGTGGACCCCATACACATTATAGAATGCAGGACCCTTGGTCTTCGTGGAAGAGAGATTGATCAGGTTCGGGTCTAGTGGGATAGATATGATGAGACTGTAGCTACTTGGGAGGATGCTACTTTGCTACGAGTGAAGTTTCCACACCTGTTCCAGTGACTTCCAAGAGGAATTCAATTCTAAGGGGAGGGGGATGTAGTGCCCACTTCCCTTCGACACCTTTTTGATTATTGTTTCCAATAATGTCGACTGCACTTATGGTTATATTATAGTTTTGATTTAGCATGCTAGTAGATATCAGAGATATTGAACTGTTATTGATTTGATTTTTATATGATGTATATGGACATTAGAGACATTTGATGTTGATATTGATACACTTTTGACATGGTTATTTATCTGTATTTATGACATGTGATATATTTATTCATATTGAATAGATCTTGATAATTGGATTTATGTGGTGATTGTTTTGACATGAATGAAATGTGGAATAGAAATGTGCTAGAAATTGTAAGTGATATCATATTTGCATAGATGATATTAATTCATATATAATTGATTTTAGATTTATATCGCATATTGGGCATTAATGTTTTAATGCATTGATGAGGTCAAAGGAGGTATCCTCTGTTTTGCAGGTATATTATATTCACAACAACATCAGGGGATTGGAGACCAACCGCATCAGAATTCGAGAAGAAATAAACTAGGGTCACCATGGCAACGTGTAATTGTGTGTTAGAATTATTTGGTTAGGAGAAAATTGTGACCTAGGGGTCATGAGTTGTTTTGTTTTAATTTCCCTTTTTTTGACAAATGTTAGGATGTGTTTCCTTTAGTAATGAAATTTACATGTTTTAATAATTAGATTTTTAGATTTTTTTTTACCACTTTTATTATTCATGGGTTGTAGTGTCTTAATTAAGCTAATTTGAATTTGTCCTAAGAAAATTAAATATGTGACCAAAAAGGAGTTCATTTATTAGAATTGATTTACTCTTGGATTTTGTGTTGAGTGAAGTGTGTTTGATTTTTAAGTGTAGCACACTCTACCCTTCATGGGAAACTCGAATTTGGACTTAGAGGCCAAATTTGGAAGCTTGTGGGACAAATAAAACTTGTAACACACCTCTTAAATGCCCATGCCAACCCTACCTATGGGTTGAGGGGTCAAATTTAAGCTCTTTTAGGTGTTTTGGGAAGTTAAAAAGGTGAAATGTTAATTGCACTTTCTTTCAAATATTCAATTTTTTCCTTTGGGGGAGTGGGCTTAGATGGAGTGTGTAAGGTTCTTGTCATTCGTCCAACCACCTATTAATGGTGCATTGGAATATGAGGTTGACCAAGTGATGTGGAGTGGAGAGGAAATGAGGTGGTATCCTACTTGGATTCACATCATCCCTCCCACTCTTTTATCTATTTATTGAATCCTTGTTGCTTGTTTTGGGGTTGGATGATCATTTTTAGTCTCTTAAATTTTTGAGAGTAAGAGGATTTGGAGAGAGTGTGGATTTTGGAGCTTTGTGGATGTTTGCTTGGTTTTTAGAGAGGCTTGGAACTTCATACTTGGAACAAGCTCTACCGTGGAGAGGTAGGAGTTTCACCTTAGTTTAAACTATGGTATTTGTTTTATTGTATGTGTTTTTATGTTGTGTTGAGTGTTGTTGTCTCTTTGGAATGCATGTTGGGTGTGGGTAGATTGCCTAAGTTGAGAGTGGGAGGAGTCTATGGGGATATTTTCTTGTAGGGAGGCATAAGAGATCACTTTCTTGAGGAGGGAGTTTGGGTTGGGTGCCCCACCTAGTATGAGAAATGCTTTCATTCTTTTTGTTCTTATTATGAGGGAGACATAAGAGTTTTAAGGGAGTCATAAGAGTGTATGGAGTTATAAGGGGTACTTGAGGGAGGCATAAGAGTTGGTAGGGGATATTTTGTTTTGCATTGGAGGATTTTAGGTGGGCACCCATTCCCATTGGGAGGCACAAGTGGCCTCCCCATAGGTCTTACTCTTTTGGCTTTCTTGATAAGCCTTGCTATATTTTTGTTTTGATTGTTTTCTTCTTGTTGAGTTGTTGTTGTGTTTGTATGCAAATGAAATGAGTGTGAAATTATATGTTAAGTGTTGTGGAAGCTAGTAGTTTCCATGAGTTGAGATATTCTCCCATTGTAATGTGGTTAGGGCTCGGGGGGGCCAATGGAGAAGATGACTTCTATTCTCCATTGGGTATCTTGGTTGGGTGGAGAGCATTGCCTCTCCCCCTATTTTGTTGTTAATCAAGCAAAATTTTGGAGGAGCTACCTTGTTGGTGTTTGGAGCATTGGATTCTTGTTGATGACCATGTGAAATTTCCCTTGTATTTTACCCACTTAGAGTGGAAGAAATTGTAATAATGTATTCTTTCTTATATCTACATTTTTGTTTGACTTCCCACATCAAGTGGTGAACATTGTTTTAATCGTATGAAGAAACATATTGTATTTCGTTGTGGCTATGGAAGTGTAATTTATATTGAAAAGAAAGAAGAAAGTTTTGAGTGAATTAGTTTGAAATGGAGAAAGGAAGTCTTCTTCTTTGTGAATATTGTAGAGTTAGTTTTGTAAGTATAAAAGAAAGCATTTTCTCCTTGTTGAAACCTTGGATGCCTTGTGAGAAAAATAGTGCTTGTGTTAAAAGATTAAGATATTTTTACAATGGAAAAGAAAGCATATTTTCATTGAGTTGTTATTGTACTGTAAACATGTATTAAGAGAAAAAGAAAGAAATTGTTAGAAGTTGAGCTTGTTAGTATAATAAATTTGAATGAAAAAAAATAAAGTTATTTTAGTTATTTTGAATGTATGAACATTGTAGTAAAATGAAAGAGAGAACAAACTAGAATATATTGCATTTAGAAATATTGATTTTATAGCAAGGAAATGATAAGTAATGAATTTGATTTATATTCACTTTTTCTCTTGTAATGGAAAGAAAAAACTAGTTAAACAAATGAAAATTATCCTTGTAAGTAGATGAATTTTAATGGAGTTGAAAACACTTTAAAATGATTAGATTTAAAAAAGAAATGAATAATGGAGCACTAAACCTCAAATCTGGAACTTGGAATGAACAAAAACAAACTTAGAATGCATTTTTACACCCTTTAGCAACTTTAGTTTTTCTTAAAATTCTCGGCATTATGATTCTATTTTTCAGAAACAGGATCACTTCCCTTTGCAGAGAGGTGGTCCAATAACCGGTGCTCAGGATATGGAAGCGGTCTCAAAGCCGCTGCTCAGTAGGGTGGCGGTCTTGTGTTTATCACCCAGGTAAGGCGGTGGTTTCACAACGGCCGCTCTGGATGGTGGCGGTCCATTGTTTTTCACCCTGGTAGGGTGGCTGTCTCAAAACTACCAGTCTGCTCTAGGCGGCAGTCTTGTCACGTATGAAAAAATTCCGCGGATCCATGCCTATGCGTGAAATTTAACAAGTTTTCACTAATTCCTAAGTTGTAAAATTTAACCTATTACTACCAACAAGTAAAATAAAGAGAAATACTATGGATTGGAATAACAAAACACTCAATGGTGAATCTAAAAATATTCTTTCATTTATAACAAAGAGGGTAGGGTTTGTCCCCAAATTTAAAATCCAATACACTATAATCTTGGAATAAAAACTAGATTGAAGGAGGAAATCCCTCCCAATCTTTAAATGAAATAGATTACATAAATAAAACTAAAAATAAACTAAACCTAACCTAAATCTTCATGTAGAATTCATCCATGGCTTCTTCCCTTTGCTCCCATGGCTTCCCCCTCTCCAACCCTTCAAATTTTAAGAAAAGTAAATGAACCAAATGAGAAGAATATAATGAGAATAGGTTTTAATAGAATTTCATTAGGATTTTAGGGAAAGGATGGGAACCCTAGGATCTAGTGGGTAAGATGGATTTGATCCAATGGTGGGGGATTGACCCTACCTTTATTAAGTATAAATGTAATTTACATGTTTAATGTAAAATCCTTAAGGGTATGTGTAGATGGGTGGGTGGGGCCATTTAATTTACTAGGGGTGTAATGTCCTTAGAATCCTTAGTGTGTGTATGAAATTTAATAAAGGATCTTTTAGTTATTAAGGTAATGAATTTGATAAATTATCATAAGGTTAACCTTGTTAGAAATGAACTTAATTGAAGAGAAGATAACTTTTAATTAAGTTAATTAATCCTTGTTACCTTCCTATAGAATGTTTGAGCAATGGACCCTAAAGGTTAAGCACCCTTGTAATAATCTTGTACATTAACCTTCTTCATAACTTTTTTTTAAAAAAATTATTCACATTTTCGAGTAAAGCGTTAGCTTGAAGCGTGTTCTTAGAATGTCATTTTTGCGGGTGTTACAGTTTTCTCCTCCAACTTGGAACTTCTGCAGATGGTGTCTTGCTCAAATGGATTTCGTTTCCCACATGCAAATAGGCATCGGAGATCTCATATCCCTCTACTGTACTATAATGATTTTAGGAGATATAGGCAAACTTTGTTCACTTAAATGACATTTGGATCACATAGGCTACACTTTTATACTATAACATTATATTGTTTTGAATAAAGAATATTTTTTATAATTTATTTTTCCATAACTATATTATATTATCATTATCTATTGATCATCGTTTCTTAAGGATTGAGTGCAACATTAGGAAATCATTGTAGTAGTATCCTTAGAGAGTTGGATGCCATTTTTTGCTACTAATTCCTTTCGGCCTTGCTTCAATGTCACGATTCTATCCAAAATCATGCGCTAATGAAAGTTTGACTACCTATGTGTGGAAAACACAGTCTTCTCTGTAGTTGTATGGAACACAGGAAAGAGATAGCTACCAATAACATTTGAAAGCATAGTTGATTTGTTCAAAATCTAAACCATGTTAAAAATATTTCTTTATTTAATTGACTTATCTAAATACAAAAACAAATTCCTTATATGTATCTCCATATCATATTTATCTACAAAGATCAATTTCATTGGAAAACCTCAAACTCTCTCCCTTTATATATATATAAAGAAAGGGAGAGAGTTTGAGGTTTTCCAATGAAATTCCTTATATGTATCTCCATATCATATTTATCTACAAAGATCAATTTCATTGGAAAACCTCAAACTCTCTCCCTTTCTATATATATATATATATATATATATATATATATATATATATATATATATGTATGTATGTATATATATATGTATATATGTATATATATATCATATTTATCTACAAAGATCAGTTTCATTCTTAGCTAATGCATCATACACATTAACAAAACAAGGATCAACACTAAAAAGAGAAGACAAACAATGATTTAACTTTATAACAAACATAATTCAAAACCTTATATACCATTAGGTACTGATAATGGCCATTCAAAAGAAATTGTAAAGTGCATCAATTACACATCAAACTTTCATGTATTTATTTTAAAATATGAATGAACATTAATTCTTGAAGAGAAAACATTGTGGAATGGGACAATATAAAATTTAAAGGAAAAGCATGGTAGTATTTTGAATTATACGAATGAAATAAAGAACCACAAAGAGAAATAAATAAACCCAAAATCTTTCTGAGAACCTTATAAGTATCAAGAAATTGTAGAGATTTATGTACACCTAGTAAAAAGAATTTATAATCCAACTAGTTATTGACAGTAAAAATGAAATTGAAAAATTATTGACTATAAAGGGATATGTGTACATATATTTATTTATAAACTATGTTATATTAATGTGATGTTTTCTTCTCTAGGTTACCGAAATGAGAAGGAATAACATGTGGGATTACATGATGGAGCTAGTGATGCAGCATATGAAAAAAGGAAGATTGTTTCTAGGGTTTATTTAGAATAAAAAAAGTTATTTGATGTAGATGGTAAATTTGAGTTGGTCATAGTGATACCCTATTATAGCATGAAATATTTCATAAATGGTGATGAAAGAAGTGAATTTATATGTTCTAACTTCATGTGGAAAAAGCAGTTACTAGAAAAGTAGTTATGAAGCCTCATAGTCCAATATCTTTTAACACATGAGTATAATGTAATCAATATTAAAAAGTTATTAAATTAAATTAATATGTTAGAAGTTGTTTCATGTTGCCACTAAAATTTGTATCATGTTGAAACTTGCTTCAACAATTTTAGCGAAACATAACATGATCTCTCAATCTAGGACTTGATTGTATGAGATCAACCTCTAAAGAATATTGGATTTCTCATATGAAAGGGTTGGTTTCTTTCATCCTAGTTCACTGCAAATACTCTAACCAACTTCTACTCTAACACTATCCAATCCTAAAATAAGAAACTCCATTGAAATAAGGTGAGAGGAGAAAAAGCTAAAAATAGAAAGGAGGTGATGCACCAAACTAGAAAATGGATCAATTTTGGCTCTAATAGACACAAATTTAAACACATGAGTGAAGAATGAAAGGATGCACACGTATTTGAAGGAGAATAAGTGGAAAATAATGAAGTTTGTAAGAGGGTATACATATTGACATTGAAGGTAGAACATTCATAGAAACAAATCCAAACTTGCATTAATATAAAAAGGTATTCATTTAAAATCATAGAGGCAAGGAAAGTAATCTCCACATGTGAGTTATAAAGGCCGCAAGAAGATTTTTTCGAGCTCAAATTTAGAGTTGTCGAATTGCAAAAATCAAGCCCCTATTATGTTTCAAAACACTTACATTTATAGAATTTAGGAGATAAGGAAGAAGAGAGTGATCACATCCAGTGATTAATGCCCACCAATATAAAGGACCAAAATTAGGTTAGCTACGGGTGCATGAAATCACCCTAAGAACACACCATTATATTTTTAGTGAAGGAGGACGATGCCACTTAGAAATAAACTCAGGTTGGTGAAGTGGTTGAGCATCTAGTTCAAAGCAAACATGCCTTCTTCATGCCTAATAGAATTTAGATGATTTTTCTTAATCCATAGCTATGAAAACTTCCAAACTTAGCTACTTAATATTGCTCTCGGTTTTTTCCTTGTATCATGTATTTTTCATCTACAAAAGTGTTATATTGTTTTGTAGGATTCAAAATGTAGAACACTATATTTAGAAAACCCTTATAACACTAAGTTATGTTTTCTGCAGCTTTAACCTTAGTCGTTTTCAAAGTTGCTTGCTTTTTTCATGTGTTGTATCATGAAACTTTGTCCTTATATCATTTTTTTTCCTAAGAAAATTACATTCTCTATCATACAAATTAACAAACTTCATGAAATTCCATATTTTCCAAGTCCGTGTAACAATGATATTTTTAAGTTGTGAAGCACTAACATTTTTCACATGCCGCAAAAGACTATATTTTGACCAGTCTCCCATAGAAAACTAAAGCCTCGATACCTTCATTCTGCGAGATTAAGAATATGGAGCCTCCTTAGTCTAAAACTTCAATGATGTGTTCAAAATAGCATGGGGTGCGATTTTGGACACAGTTTGGTGACTTTTGGATAACATCTTCCTACTATATGTAAAGATCAGTAGCCTTGAAGCATACATTGGGCATGCAGTTAGAATATTTATTGAATTTGCATATGAGGATAAGCTGCTCTAATATTCTCCACAGATCTGACCTGTGAGATGTAAATGTGACCAAAATTTTTGCAAAAGCACTTATTCAAAATATCACCAAAATGATTAAGGAAAATGCACTCGAATGATGATCAACACACAATTAAAGTAGGAAACCTCAAACAAAAACAAAGAGAGAAGAAAAAATAAGAACAAGAACAATTATATACAAGATGCAAGAAACAAACTTAGAGAGAAGATTTGAGATAGATCCCATTCACTAGGATTTTAATTTCCTCCCCATCAAGTTTGAATAAATCAAAAGAGTTAGAATCATTACAACCATTTATGATGTACGACCCACTCCAAATTGCATTAAACTTAGAGTTCCGACCTAATTTAGCTCTGTTTGTGTCACATTTCAAGACTAGATCTCCTATTTTGAAGTCATGTGCCTTAGATTTCTTTTCAAACCAATGCCTTGTCAACCTTTCATATTCTTCTAATATGATCATGGAAAATTTCCTCAATTCCTCAATCTCAACCAATTTCTCCATCCCGATTGTTATTTTATCTTCACCCTCAAACTCTAATTGATGTGCTAACTCCAATTAAGGTAACTCTAGAGATAATGAAAGCATGGCCTCTTTAATATTCATAAGGAAAAAAGGAGAGTCGCCAATTTCCCTTTTTGATGTGATCACGTTAGCCCACAAAGCATTTTTACCTTGGTGTGCCATTTCCTTGTATTGATCTTTTGTGTTCTTTTCATGATTTTGATGAGGTTTGTATTGTTAGATTCTACCACTCCATTACCCCGAGGGTAGTAATTGGAAGATGTCTTCAAGTAGAATCCATGTTTAATAGCCCAATCAAACAATTTAAATCCTAATAAGTATTTTTCATTATCATAAATAATGGCTTGGGGAGCCCCAAATCTTATCACAATGTCCTGAAGAAAATTGAGGATAGTTGATTTAGTAGCTTCTTTGATTATTATAACTTCTGTTCATGTGGTAAAGTAATCAATCACTTTTAAAACCCGTTTTTGACTTACACTTGACACAAGATTAATCATATCGATAAAATCAAGTCCCCGTTGAGAAAAGGGTTCATCCTCTTGAATAGGATGAAGTAGGAGGGCCACCATCTTATTTTTACCAGTGAAGAAAGCACACTTTTTAAATTTTTAGACCCATTAATGAGCATCTACAAACAATGCAAGCCAAAATTCCTTTTACAACCTTTTACGATAATAATATGCGTAACACTAATATCTTCTCTCTTGCCTTAAATGTCCTTCAAGGTCTTTATAATTATCTTTCCTAATCTCTAATGGAGATCAACAAAAATTTGATGCCTATGGAATGGATTGAGTAAATAGCCAAGGATATGAGGGCCTTACATAGGCTTATCAATCCCCTAAATAAGTGGTAAAACTACATATCCTCGTCGATAATCTTAGCCAAGCCCATGGGGTATATTGGTTGGGAATAATAATATCAAATATAGGGTGAGGGCTTTGAATTCTTCAGTACCACATCTCAAATTTTAATCGGGCTCCTCCATTTTCAGTGGGGATACATTCCATATTAACTACATTTGTTTTGGTAGGATAAGTCAAATCCAATTATCCATGTAATTCAAGCCCTAAAACGTTTTGACACCTAGCAAATAACCATTGCATGTATTACATGGGTATTAACCCCACACTTACCATGGTTCACACCAAAAAATCCTTTATTTAGGATGTAGTCAGTAACCATATTATGGCTTCAACCACATTGAAAATTCCTTTGAATAACATTGAAACATCCATCCTTGGACATGGTATGAAGTATGTTGTTAGTGCTTGGATTTTGGTTGTTTTTTACTAGCAATCGCATGTGAAAAGTGTGATGGAAATGATGAAGGGGAGCTGTCAAAGAAGTTAAAATATATAAAGTGTAATATTGTAGTAGGAAAATCGATGATGAAGAAATTTTGTGCGGGAGGATAAATGTAGGGGCGTTGAAATGTTTGGGAAAAAGGTGATAGAGGTAGAGTAATTTGGAGATATCTCAAAAAGAAAGGTCTAGTGGATGAATACTTATAAGGGGAACATGCATATCCTTTAATCCTAAACTCTACATATGTGAGATATGGAAAATATACATTTCGGGTTCCTTATGTCAATGATTGAATGTACATTTGTGATTTTAGAGTCTTCATTGTTGCAAGGAGCTTCTAAACACAAACAAGTTTAAATCAAAATAATCAATATGGGATCCATATTATAAAATGATGTCAAACTCAGAGAATCCTCAATACAAAGAGAAATTCCTGTTAATCTTAATACCAAATACAAATCTAATTAAAATCAAATGCAAGGAACCAAGATGGGCTCAACGATAATGTAATATGTAATTTTTGAATAAATCCAAGTGAAGCACAATAGAGAGATGACATATTCATTTTATAGGCGTCTGAGAAGTTGTAAAGATATTTATTAATTGGTTATAAAATAGAGAACATGTATCTGTACCTAGGTTTTGCTAAAGTAGACGTATTGTTAGGAAATTTATTTGTATTGTTAAAATTTGAGACTAACACAACATGAGAGCACTATCACCACACCAGGTCTATTGATCTCCTACTACAGTTAGATTCAAAAAACTTCACTTTAACTATATATATGCCTTTGGTGTAATAATAGAAGAATTGCCAAGTTGTTTTTAGATTTTCTCACATACTGCAAGTTAGTTGACTTGTTGGGCTCTTAAAACGACATAAGAATCACTCTTGAAAATATCATCGGTTTGGTTGACAAGGTCACCATATTTTAGAAAGGTGGTAATTCAGAGGTTAAATTTGATGGCCGATTAGACATTTTTTTGTGATTTTAGTCGTAAAATACCACATGTGATTTGCAAATTTTAAGGACGATTGTCATTTTTTATACATATTTATAAGTAAATTATACAAATAAATTTTTTTTTGATGAAAAAAGATCTTATATTATATTAATGTAATAAGATACAAGATAACTTTCAACAAAAAAGTGAGCGGTATGAGAAGACACCCCAAAACAATGAAAAAACTAGGCCGAGCCTAGAAAACCAAAAGTCAAACTAGGTCGAGCCTAGGAGAGTACAAAAAATCATTAACCCTGACAAAAAACATAGAAAAAATCAGGCAGCAATAGCAAATATGCCCGAGGTAGGCAAATCCTGATCATCCGGCCACCCCGAACCAGGTAGATCCTTGCCAGTGTCAGGAATCTCCCAGCCATCAAAAAATTCTTCGTCAGGAAAGGGTGGCGGCGGATGCCAGGCAGCCTGGTGAGAAGTGGCAGAGGGAGATCCCCAACTCTACTAGTGAGCCTACGAACAAGGTGGAGAACCCCACCCAAGTTTCTGAGGTGGTGAGCCCCAGCCCTGCTGGCGAGCCGAGGAATGCGGTGGCGAGCCTTGACCACGACGAAGCCCAGGTGAATGACTATGCCAGTGGCTTGGTATAGGAGAGCGGCGGGACCAAATGAATGCCCAACACTGGGATCTGTTGTGTCGGCCTCCACAAGCGGAAGGTGAGGAGCACCTGGTGGGAGAAGGAGGAACCCATGAAACATTGCACGGGGCTTCCACCCAATGTCGTAACAGAGTCTGGAAGTGGTTCACCTCCAGTACCACCTTATTCACTTGAACTTAAATATGTAGAAGTACATTAGAGATCACCATATATTTATTATAAATCGAGAAAGATTGATCAACTGCATAAATAACGAAGAAAAAATCATTCCTTTATTTCCATATCTAAAATAAAATCTCCCCTATGAAAACATGCCAAATATGGGTGAGCATAGGCAGAAGTTTGGGATTGTCACCTAAAAGGATATGTTACCAAGTGAAACAGTGGGGCTGTGAGGGAAAGAAAAAATTATGGATCCAATTCTAGGTAATTTGAGCTTTGGAACATAACCAGAAGATGTGCATAATTGTTTCTAGATGCCCACAAAAGGGGAATTTGGGAGCTGGAATCCCAATTTGAACAATACGGGCCCCGATAGGAAGGCCTTGGTGAATAATATACCATAGAAAATGAGAAATTTTGGGCTCCACACATATAGTCCAAATAGTCTCAAATTGTCTGCCCCACGCAGATGGGGTGGCGTTACTTCCCTAGCAAGTATTAATTTTTCCACCATGGGAAAATGGGGTGAGAGCCTTTGATAACCTTTGTTTGTTTTATAGTTATAGAAAGGGGTATCAACATACCACTTCTAATCTATCCACGAAGGGCGAGAGGAGTGCACATCAATCTTATGTAGCATGTGATTAGGAACTAAATTGATCACAATATTATAAGTATTGTGATCCTGGTTGGAGAGCTGAAAAAGAGTTTTAAACTCTGGCAAAGAAAATCAGGATTACTTGTTCTTGAAGAAACAATCATCGATGGTATGAATTCTGTCGCGTTTGAAGAATTTAAGCGTAGAGATTCCCGGGACCTATACAAGGCATTGATCTTGGGATTAAAAAATCGGTGACCACCAGAGAGATTGCTAATTGAGAGATAACCCATTGCGAAATCCATCCCCTTTCCATAAAAGAAAAGGTTTGACACAATCCCACGATTTCCAAATACTTGTAAGCACAAAGGTGCCCATGATTTTGATAGGTAGATGAGTTACGATCAAATTGAAAAACCCTAAACCTTTCCATGCAGGGTGGCCATACAGAGAGCCTTCTGTAATGCCATGTCATATGAGAAATTTCTAAGCTTCATGGCTAGTGATGCTTCTGATAATCCACTTGGCACGGAGAGCTTGCCCTTGGCATGGAATGTGAATAAGATCGATGCCTCCAGAATTGCGAGGTAGGCAAAATATATCCCAAGCGGCATGATGAAAACATTTTTCAGTATATGCATTAGCCCATAAGAAAGCTTTGAGAAAATTTTCTAGATTTTGGATGGAGGCTTTGGAAGGCTTCCAACAAGACAACTAGTATACATGGGTGGCAACCAAAAATTTAAAACAAATTTGGAATTTTCCAACCAGAAACAAAGGCCTAGTGAGCCAATATTCTAGTTTTTTTGCCACCCGTTGAATGCCATAATGCCAAATATCAGTTGGGGAGGACTGAAAAACAAAAGGAATACTAAAGAATTTGAAAATCTCACCATGTTGCAGAATTTTCCAATCAAATGTGGCAATCTAGTCCAACACAGAAGGAAAGATTGCATGTAGCATTGAGATTTTCACCATTGAATGGAGGAACTAGAAGCCAGGTAGAAAGTATCCAAGAATTCCATAGCATTACGAATGTTTCTCTCATCCTCGATAAGCGTAAGGAATGAATCGTCTGAAAAATGCCCATTGAGGAGTTGAGAGTTGGGCTTAGCAGGTAGCGAGATTCCACAAACAAGACCTCAAGTTTTGGCATGGGCTAAGATATAACCAAAGCCTTTAGCCGCTAACACATAAAGTGCATGGGCAAGTGGACAACCTTTTTTGATAGACCAGAATAGCCCAAAGGGTTCCAAGCTAAGGCCATTGATAGAAATTTGAGCAGAAGCATCTGCAAAGAGCATATTGATGAATTAAATAAAGATGGGGCCAAAGCCAAGGGCCTGAAGCATGGTGAGGATGAAAGGCCATTCAATCTGATCATAGGCTTTCTCAAAGTCAATATTGATAAACATAGCGTCATGGTGAGATCTGCGGGCCCATTCCATGCCTTACCAATCCGTGATGATATTATCCAGGATGAAGCACCTGTGTATGAAACCTTTTTTTCTCAGGCTGAATAATGACAGGTAGAAGATTGTGTAATTGCACAGCTAACGCTTTGGCAATGATTTTGTAGGAGACGTTCAACAGTGTAATCGACCACCAACAAGTGACTTTCTCGGGATATCCTTGCTTAGGAATAAATTTAATGTTCCCCTTGTTAATGTTAGGCCCTAAGGAGTGGTTTTGAAACCCTTCAAGATAGACTTGAAAGAGGTCGTTCCTGACGGAATCCCAAAGAGTTTTATAGAACTCACAGGGAATCCATCGCAGACTTGCAATTTATCATTGGACATTTGCATAGTGGCTTCATGGAGGTCTTTAATAGTGACCATTATTTTGTAGAAGACCTTCTGAGCGTCTGAAATCTTGCGAGGAACAACCCCCAAACATTGGTCAAGAGTGGCCCGACGAACTTTGGAGGGTGGTTGAGCTTGGAATACGAGCTTGTAATGTCGCAAAAATTCTTACAACAAAAGTTGTGGGTCAGTGATTCGAGCTCCGTTATCAATGATAGCTCGGATCTGTTGAGAAGGATTTCTGGCTCGAAGAGAAAGAAAGAATTCTTTTGAGACCCAATCTCCAACCTTGAGCTAGTGCATTTGAGCCTGGATATGAGCACCTCTGGCATTATAATTGTCCGCAATTTGGATTTGATGCCGGAGTGTTACAACTTGTAGTTGTAGAGCGTCAGAGACGGGATCGCCTTGAAACACCAATGTCATCTAGCTGAGAGCTGAGGTGTTAGCGGTGTATGAGCGGTGCCAAATTTTAGCCAACTGGTGGTCGTAGATTCTAAGAAATCTGGTAGTCCAAGTCAGTGCATCTTCCCATCAAAGTAACAAGCTGATTTGCATAGGTGGATAGAATCGCTAGCAGTGACTGGGTCATGGAATTAAATTCCAAATCTGCTTGATATGATTGATATTGGGGCTATGTTGCATCAAGGCAATATTAAGAAAGAATTGGCCTTTATGACAAAGTGGGCGCGCATCATGCCAACAGATACATAATCGTATAGGGGAGTGGTCCAAAAGGGAAAAGTCGGGCATAACCTCCACTGGCATGGAATAAATGCTATCAAACTCAAAAACGTTTTGAGTTGACAGTATGGCCCTGTCAAGCTATTTAAGGACGCGGTTTGTCCCTCCATGAAGATTAGATCATGTGTACCAAGCTGTAGAGGTGGGAAAGCGAGATGCGTAAGGATCAAAGAATCTAAATTTATTTCGCATGAAGTACCACATTTCCCTTTCACCAGGTGTCCACCTCATAGGCAGGTGGCCACATTTATCATTTGGGGCTTCAACCATATTAAAATCTCCATTTATTACCCAGTATGCATCGGGAATGGAGTTGGCTATCCACTGCCACAGATTGGCCCTCTCGGCCACATCATTAGAGGCATAAATATGAATAAGCCCAAAAGGGCAGTCCTTAATATTAAAGAGGACCCATATGACATAGTTGGTGGGGTCGATTCCATGGTCAATTAATAAGGGCTGCCATTAGGGGCAAAAAGTGAGATTAATCCCTCATGCCCTACTTCGTGATTGGTACAGAAAGCCAAGCTATCATGATAGATGTATTTACAAACCATCTGCAACTAAAAACTTGTAATTTTAACTTCCTGCAAAAACAAAACATCCAGATTTGCACATCGTTTCCAAGTTTCATGCACTACATACTTACAACAGGAGTCTGTGAGACGCCTAACATTCTAGGATAAACAAAGATGCTTGACAATAGAAGCAAGTGTTGGGTAGATTGATATACATGACCCGCTGGGAGTAGCGTTTATCACCCATTTGAATATCCACAAATTCCTTGAGGTCCTGCTAGAGATCAATCTCAACGCACACTCGCTTCTGGGGACGAGCATGGTAAAACTTATCAGCTTCCAGTAAAACAACTCACCCAAGCGAAGCGGCAATTTGTGACAAGAAATGAACACATGGCAGAGGAAGACCAGGAAATTCAATCCACAACGTCACTTTGAGGGCAGTATACTCAGATACAACAAATTCATTGTGTCATGGTGTTAACACAAGCAACGAGTTACAGACATACCAAGTGGATTGCTTAGCCAAAATGTTGGGCGCGTTAGCAGGGTCAAAGAAATGAAAAAGAAAGAAACCCTTGGTCATGTTTTGAACACTATCTAGGCGTACCCCATGAGGGGTCCAGACTGTGTTAGCCCAGGATTTAAATAGAAACACACCAGATTTGAAACAATCAGCTGTAGCTTTACAATCTCGCATGAAAATATTACCTGACCTAAAAACACATTTCTGAAAATATGTTTTGCAGTTTGAAATCCTAAATTATCTTACAAAATGTATGAAATGATGTTCGTTTGTGCATATTGATGTAATAAGGGAAGCTTGAGTTTGTGGCACATTTTAGAACCGAGTAGGCTATATATGGTTTGTTTTCTTGGCTTCTATCAGCAACACAACCTGAATAAAGCTTTCCAGTTGAAAATGGTCGGGTGTTGGCTTTTAGCCAGAGATGAAAAGAACCTTGATTTCTTCTCCACTCGGTCCCAGACAGTTTCTGAGTCTAACCTGTCCCACAAGTTTCTTTCAAATTGTGTTTTTTATTTCCGTATATTACTAGATTTTCTCCTGCACTCAGCCAGCCCATTATCTGAATGTAATTCTTAGAAATTATTTTAAATTTAAATCTTAGTATATACTTCTGATGTAAATACGAGACGATTGAAGGTAAATCGCAGTTCCTCTGGTTTTTTTCAATACAATTGGCAATAAGTGATCTATATTGCAGATAGTTTGAGCTCTGCAATCTTGCTAGAAATGCAATGTCGAACACCATATTCATGGGATCCATCTGAAAAGAATTAAATTTGTTCTGAAATTGGGAGCTATCATACCCAAATCCCAATTTTTATTGAGCAGGCTGCAGGATATTTATCTCATTGTTGGGTACTCTAAAAGTGCTCTGAACTTCTTCATGATCTGGGGAGTCATGTTGGTTATGCATCAATGGCTACCTTTCAGGCCTCGGAGGCCTACACTGTAAATTTGTAATGCAGCTGCCAAATCATAGTTAATGTTGACATTTCTTCTGGGATTGCTGTTATTGAGTTCATGGAGTGCGTCAAATGGGTATGTTTAATTACATCTGGAAGATGCCACTTCAGTCACAACGCCATCTATGCAGACTGCACTGGAAAATTGCTGATCTGCCTTCTGACCCAAATCCGTCAAGAAGGAAACTGAATTGTTGTTGGTCTTGCTGGTGATGGTGGTGTTATTCCATGGCCACCCATCACAAGATCCACTAACATTATCTGGAAAATCTTTGGCTTCCATGGTATTTGAGATCTTCTGCTCCATGAAAAGATTCATTGAATTTAATCAAGGTAGATTGAGGAGTTACTTGTCCTTTATACTCAAATCACTATGACATACATTTGGAAACCCAAATCCTGTTCTGCCGAGATTTTCTATCTCCTGCACCAAATTTTATGGTATTGTCTCCATGCAATTTAGCACCCTTCAACTATATACATGGCAATCAACCCTTACCATGGGAATCCGATATGGACAAATTGTGAACAATATTTTTCCATTTGAAAAGAAAAAATCTCTTTATGTCGATCCTGTTTTCATGGAATGCACAATATTTAGTAGTGTTTTTGTCATTTTCAGTGACGTCCAGATTCTCCCTGCCCTCGGAAGCAAAACGAAGGCCACTGCTTAAAATTTAGTGAGTGTAATCGTTCATATCAATAAATTGACTATGTTATGAAAGTATTGCATTAGCATAAAGACTTAACACAATACAAACCATGCTGCTTGCGGTTCGTGCATCCTCTAAAGGGGGTGGGCATTTTTATATGATACATTGTGATGTAAATATACAAACATCATATACTAAATATCCAAGAATAATGAGTGAAATAATACTTTTGCAAAGCTCAAATCCGCCTTCAACATCACAGAAGAAATTGTCTGATGTCTGGTAATGAACGCATATGTTCTGACTGTCTTTCTAACTGGTTTTCCTGCTTGTGTATAATTTGCGAACATCATATTTAATTGCTTTTCATCGGTGACTGTTTATCACGGAAACGGGTTCAGTTTTGTACAAATTTTCCGCATTTGATAATAATGTATAGACATTGCTCAAACACCTTGTTTATTGTATTGCATTTGCCAACTAATTGTGCATATAAAACTGTATATATCAAATTTTGGAATTAGTTTGAGCCTTGCATGTGAAAGCGTCAATAGAGAACTGGTGGACAGGGGTTTCATTTCCTCACGCATTTCCAACAACTCTGTAGCCAAAAGCTCTTAACACAACAGATTCACCAGACGTTTTTGGCAGTTTTAACGTACTTAAATAGTTTTTAAAATCAGTTATTCGTGGTAAGTGACTTGAATATGTTTACAGAAACAGTCAATATTACCATATTATATTTGTATTCAACAATATAAAAATATAAATAATAGATATTTTATTAAAAATAAACCTCCAACAAGCTAAATTCTGTGTTCAAAACATATAACTCAACAAATCTGATTTAAAATAGATATAATATTATAATGGGACTGCCATTTAAAATGACTTAATATGCCATGATTTTTTTTTAGGGGTAGGGTCAGTTGTCTAATCTCAACCCTGCTCCAGGGCATGTTTAGAAAAGGCCATAACAGATCTCACATTTCACCTAGAAAGTTTATAGTGCATCAACCTTTCCTTTTGCAAGAAAATCAGCATCCAAGTTGTAGACTGGGAAGATAAATCGTTCCCACAATTCAACATTTCCGGAAGAAATGTAAGAATAAATGATACAAAATTAGGGGTTAAATTTGACGACCATCTATGCATGTCTAAATTTTATTGGGTGACGGTATTTTTTCAACATTTCCCTTCAAATATATAATATTGTGTTATTTATATGACTATTTTATATTCTAAATATTATTTTTAATATATATTTTATTATTTACATACAAATCTATATAAAATCCAACTGTTACATTTGTAATATACAGGTCTCATGTGATAGTATTTCAAATATTTGTAAATATTTTATACCTAAAATAGAAAAAACATATAAACAACCATCAAATTTAACGTCTTCTAGAATGAGTGAGAGTAGTTTAAATAGAACCAATAGGATGGGGAGGTAATATAGATGACTATGTCCACAATTTTAATTATGCCCAAGGTGTTGTATAAGCTAGATGTAACTTGTTAATTTTGACATTACTCCCACCTATGATAATCTCAATAATATGAATACCCATGGCTTCCAAGGTGTCAAATGCATTGAAAATAATCTCGTGACCTTCCATACTTCTTGTAAATGGACACTTCATAGTTTCCTGCATGGCTTCATTCTCTGGGCATGCATCGTTGCAGGGAAATATGACCTTCACAACATGACATCAAAGTAAAGATTGGAAACTTTGAAATTCTTTTTGTCTTCTTCCATATTATTTTGTGGTGAGTGTGTTAAGAAGGAATGCATTACTGAGGTTGTAATTGATTTAGTGATATGAAATACCATGATAGTGGAACCAAAAATTTCTCTTATTCCTTGAGCCCACCCCATAAAAATATCACTAATGATACGAAGTGGATCATTTTTCTGTAATTTTCACATGTCGATTCAGTCATTCCTTAAAAGGACCAGCCAATAATTTTTGTTCAATATTCGATAAAACAATGTCATGTTTTCAATGTCAAGCCCCAAAACAACCGAGAAATACATTAGTTTCACATCCACATATTGAATTCCTTGAGTCAAGGGTAGAGGTGTCCAACATTCCACGATGTAGTGAAATAGAAAAATATATTTATTAATAATAATATAAGGGCATTTCCAATAGTAAAAAAATTAATTCTTACGTGCAATATAATTTGACAGCTAAAGGAATGGGATGAGGTTTCCTTGTTGATTAAAGGGAATGACCACTACATTAGGCTTACCCTTAACCTCGTTGCCATTTTTATTGTTTTTCATCCTTGATTGAGTAGCTCCCAACATTTCAAACACAAAGGTGATGTATAGATTAGATGTGATTTGTTGATTCTAACACAACCCTCTGCTTATTGTATCAAAGACACCATTTTTATATGATCGTATGTCACTCATCAATGAATGTGGAATTTCCTTTAATCACATATCATTTATGGACATTATAGGTTATAGTTTGATGATTTTATCACAACGGACTTGTGGAGTGCCACATTAGAACTAATTATTTGTGATTAGTGACATCTTATTACAATTGGTGGGAGAAAAATAATGAGACAACTGGAGTCCATATGTTATCTAACTACTAAAATGAGATGTGAAATATTTGTGCTAACATGGTAACGAGATGTCAAGGGATGAGATAATGGTACAATGCAATAATGGGCCAAATTTGTTTCGTCAAGAACAAGATCATTCAATTTGAGCATATTTTATTTTGGGCCATTTGAGATTAGAATAATGTGAGAGAGATAATTTTTTATTTTGGCCCCTTTAAAATAGGAATTGTAGTCACATCACTGATACGAGTGAGATGAGGCCGATAAAGTGGATAGATAATGTTTTAATTTCCACTATTTTCCTAACTTTCCTTCTCATATGACCAACCGCTAGAGGGGCTCAATTATCGATGATTGGTCCTGCATCGCATGTTTTCCTGTAATTACTCAAGCTTGAAAATGAAAGGAAAAGATATAAGGTGCTACAAGAAGTAAGCAAGGTGGTCGAGTTTATAACCTAGAGCATATTGTATTTTCCCCATTTTAATTTTATCCCCTTTGAGCCCAAATGATGTTCATGTGAATAATGTGAGAAATATTGTTTTTTATTTTGTTCCCTTTAACCTCAAATTGTAGTCGCATGACTGATGCAAGCGAGATCAAACCAATAATGGGGATATATAAGGTTTTAATTCCCATCATGTTTCCCATCTTTCCCATTTGTATGAATAGCCCCTGGAGGGGTTCAATTATCATTGATTAGTCTTGTATCATTTAGTTTCTTACAATTGCTTGAGCTTATAATTGAAAAGAAAGGCTATAAAATGCTACAAGAATCAAACAAGATGTGCAATTTTTAAACCTAGAACATATTGGATTTTCCCCATTTTCCATTTTGGCCCATTTGAGCTCAAATGGTGTCATGTTGTAATGAAATTACTTGTATAACTCAGATTATGAGTAGGAATAGAACACAAAATAACACAATATTTCAGAATAATCATCTCAATATGTAATTATAATAGCTTCGCCACTTCAAGGGGGAAACCTCCAAACCATAAAATAAGACTCAAATGCTCCAATGATGATGAACTACTACATACAATCCCCTATATATACTATTCATATGTTATGGCCATCACCAAGGCCGACCTACTAAGCATGAGAAAGTATAAATGATATAATAAAATGATATGGTAGGCCACAAGTCAGCTACTCATATCCTAATATAAGCAATATGTTAAGGGCGTATCATGCCCTTCCCCTCAAAACAACATTGTCCTCAACATTGAATAATCCTGGATGTTCCTTCAGAAAACATTCATCCTCCCAGGTCACATCTTCTATGCTCAGATTCTTCCACTTGATCAAATATTCCTTAATTTCTTTGATTCTTAACCGCTTAGTACGTGTTTGCATAATCTTCTCTGGCCCCAAAATGATTCTTCCTTCCTCATCAAGTTCTAGTAACTCTATCTAGGTTTCAATTTTTTTTCCAATAACCTTCTTCAAGTAGGAAACATCGAATTTTGGGTGTATGTGTGAAGATTGATGCAACTTTAGTTTATGAGCCACGCTACCAATTTTCTGTAGAACCTGATAAGGGCCATAATATTTAGGAGCAGGTTTTTTTTCCTTTTTCTATTACTTTAGGGACTTCTGCTTGTAAGGTTGGAGACATACAAAAACCCAGTCAACAATTTCAAAATGTCTTTCACTACGGTGTTGATTTTCTTATTGTTTCATCCTGTTTTTGTGCCAATGCCAAATTATCCTTCAAACTAGCGAAAACCTGTTGTTGATGTTGAATGTGTTCTTCAACATCTCTGACCTTAGTTTACACCCGTAAGGAATAAATGATAGAAGGTGGATGTTAACCATATAATGCTAAAAATGGGGTCATTTGAGAAGAGGTATGAATAGATGTGTTATAACACCATTTTGCAAGTGGTAGCCATTTAATCCACCTTTCCTGCTTATCGGATATAAAACAACATAGATAGCCCTCTAATCATTTGTTGACCAATTTCATTTGCCCATTAGTTTGAGGATGATAAGATGAACTGTGAGCTATCTGAGTACCTAAACATGAAAATAATTTCGTCCAAAAATTACTTGTGAAAATAGGATCACAATCACTTACAATTATCTTCATGGTTCCATGTAGCCTTTGAACTATCTCCAAAAAAATATCTGCGACTGTACTGGCCGCAAATGGATGTGATAGGGCACAAAAATGGAAATATTTTGTGAGCCTGTCCACAATCACCAAAATACCATTCTTACCCTTTGAACAAGGCAATCCAGTGATGAAATCCATGGATACCTCCTCCCAACTCTGGCTAGGAATTGGTAAGGGTTGCAACTGACCTGATGTCTTAATTATTTCCCCTTTATTTTGTTGGCACACCAAAAACTCTGATACAAACTTTTGTATATCCCCCTTGAGTCCTACCCAAAATAATTCTCTTTTTATTCTATGATATGTCTTCAAAAACCCAGAGTGTCCTCCAACAGGTGAGGCATGTAGCTCTGTAAGAATCTTATGCTTCAACTCATAATCTCTACTCAAGTATAACCTGTCCTTGTACCATAGTGCATTACCTTTCCACTCAAATTTTTTAGATGTTATAGATCCTTGCTTGATATTTTGTATTATAGATTGTGTATCCTTGTCCTGATCCCATTCCAATCTTACTTCATCCACCCAATCGGCCTTCAACATGGACATTGCACATAGTAAGGCATCAACGGATGTATCCCTTCTAGTACAACGCATCAGCTACTACATTTTATTTACCATTTTTGTATATGATTTCAAAATCATACCCCAACATTTTTTTTACCCACTTTTGTTATTCCTCAAATGATAACCTTTGCTCCAAAAAGTATTTTAGATTATCATGATCAGTTTTTACCTTGAAGTGTCTACCCATGAGATATGGCCTCCATTGCTTGACCGCATGAAGAATAGCCATCATATCTTTATCATATACATGTTTGATCAGATCTTTTCCTTTGAATTGTCGACTCTCAAATGCATTTGGTCTACCTTCCTGCATTAGAACTGCTCCCAATCCTGATCCTGAAGCATCTCATTCAACAATGAAAGTTTTTAAGAAGTTGGGAGTAGCCAAAACTGGGGTGTTGCACATGGCTTCCTTCATTTTCTCAAAGGATTTAGTGTCTATGTCTATCCAATGGAAGGTATCCTTTTTTAGCAATGCAGTGAGTGGCGCTACTATTCTACCATATCCCCTCACAAATCTTCTGTAGTACCCTGTTAGTCTGAGGAAGCCACGAAATTTTTTGAGAGTTTTGGGCCATGGCCATTCCACCATAGCTTTCATCTTCTGAGGATCAATTTTGACACCTTCATGGGATACAATGTGACCCAATTACTCTACCTCTTGTACACCAAAATAAAATTTGGATGGCTTTGCATAAAGAGTATTTTTTTCCAAAACTTCCAACACTTTATTTACATGTTGCAAGTGTTCTTCCCCTATCTTACTATAAATCAATATGTCATAAAAGAAAAATAATACAAAATTCCTTTAAAATGGCCTAAAAACAATGTTCATCAAGATTTTAAAGATTGAGGGGGAATTCATAAGACCAAAAGGAATTACCAAAAACTCATAATCGCCCTCATGAGTCCTAAAAGCCATTTTATGAACATCTTCCTCTCTTATTCTAATTTGATGGTACCCCGAACGAAGATCTAATTTTGTGAAATAAATAGCACCATGCAATTCATCAAGTAAATAATCAATTACTGGAATAGGAAACTTATCTTTTATGGTGTACTTGTTGAGTTTGCGGTAATCTGGACACATCAGGTTCATGTTTCATCCTTCTTATGTACCGTGACCATTGGTGATGAATATGCACTCTAGCTATGCCTAATGATGCTTGCTTTCAACATTTCCTGTACTATTTTCTCAATCTCACTTTTCTGGAAATATGGTTATCTATATGGTCTAATGTTAGGTGTTTGGTTCCCTGGAATCAACTGAATTGCATGATCATGATCCCTAACTAGTGGTAGTCCCTTTGGAATTGCATCAAAAATAGATGAGTGAGCATCAACAATGTTCTGAAGATCATGTGGCATTGAAGACTATGGATTTTGTACTTCTATGGAAAATAACTTTGCTATAAATCCATCTAATCCTTTTCTAAGAACCTTATGCATCTGATGAGATCTAATAATCTGGGGATCCTTAGCTACCATCCCTTTCAATTGTATTGCCCTTCCATCTGAATGAAATTTCATGAACAATTCTTGGAAATTCATCTCTATAGTACCTAAGGTTGTGAGCCATTGGACACCCAAAACAATATCCGCCCCTCCCATAGAAATCAAAAACATAGGTGAGTCTAACATTTAGTCTCCCATAGAAATCTTGATACTATGACACTTTCCTGTGCACTTGACTATCCCACCATCTGTAATCATAACTTACATTTCTGGAGCTGGGTAAATAAAACAATTGAGGCGGGAAGATAACTTACTATTTATGAAGTTATGAGTACTCCCTGAGTCAATCAACACCCTCACCTTATTTTTTTTAAAGATAACCAATAACCTTAAGTGTTTGAGGACTACTAATACTTGAAAATGCATTGCAAGAAATTGTAGGTTGGTGATCCTCTACTTCATCTTCTATTGGGTTCTCATACTCTCCTATAATTTCAAATTCCTCGTTATGTTCATTACCTTCTTCAATATAGAACAAATTCTTCTCAACACACTTTTGTCCCAGTCCATATTTGGTGTCACAGTTAAAACATAATCCTTTTTCTCTCTTTTCTTCCATTTTTTGAGGAGTCGATGTAATTGGCCTAGCCAATGAAGGGGAAGAGATACTACGGTCTCTAGTGTTAGTCAAATATGACCTCCTACTGCAAAGAATGTTTTCCTCTACACGACATGCCATGATAATAGAATCATAAAGCTTGAGTGGATTAAACATATGTACCTCATGCTTGATGTGGTCCTTAAGACCCTCAAGAAATAGGTCATTCAGATTCCCTTTTGGAATATTCTCCACCCTTAAGGATAGGTTCTGAAATTGATGCACATAATCTTTGATTGATCATGTTTTTCGTAAATTTTCCAATTAACTAAAGTAGTTCTCTGAAACACTAGAACTATAGTGCAATTGTAACTCCTTGGTAAAAATTGTCCAAGTGAAACTGAGACCATTCTTCTGCCTTTGAGTACATAACCATCGATACCAAACGAATTGGTCTGGTTTAAGATACAGTGATGCCAATGTCACCTTTTGTCCTGATGGTGTTTGATGTAACTCAAATAAGTTCTCCATTTTATTTATCCAATTCAGAGGATCCTTCCCATCAAATTTGTGCATATCCACTTTCGGCATCATGTTTCGTGGTTGTGAATAAGTTGGATTCTGATTGAGCTGGAAAAGTGATCCAACATGGTTATTATGTCCATTATTTTGAACTGAAGATCCTCCTTGGTTGTTATGGTGTGGATTTGGACCATATTGTTTACCCTTTACATGTTGCATGATATCATCCAACCGCTGATTGATTTGTTTTATGTCTCATTTAGAGGCCATCTCAGATTGTACATTTCGCAACTCATACTCGATTTGGCTCACCTTATGATCAACTGAGGTAAACCCTAGTGATGATTAATCTGTATTTACCCCTTCTGACTCCAAATCTTCAATCACTACCCCATCTTTATCTGGGGTTTTACCCAGAGTGACCGGATTCTTTTTTCCTCTCTTGGAAGGCCCCGTCATGATGTCAAACCTTAGGGTTTAGGTTGTCAATAAAAATTAGGCCGAACAGGAAAAAACAAAGAGAAGATACTGATACTATTTTTTGAGAGCTTTATGAAAATGTAAAGAACTCTGAAAAATTTCACAAACTTCGGTCAAGGGAGTGTTTTTATCAAAAAACCTAAATTTGTAATAAATTTTGCAAATGATATTCAAAATGTCTGAAATTTTCAGATAATTTTACTGGAAATTATTCGTAACTTTGGTAAAAATATCACCCAAAAATTTGATGTGGTTCGTAACATAGAGCGGAAAAAACAAATTAGGGTTTTTTCCCCTAATTTTTGCCCAGATCGCAGTTCTGATACCACTTGTAATGAAATTACTTGTATAACTCAGATTATGAGTAGCAATAGAACAAAAATAACACAATATTTTAGAATAATGATCTCAATATGCAATTATAATAGCTTCACCACTTCGAGGGGGCAACCTCCAAACCATTAAATAAGACTCAAATGCTCCAATGATGATGAACTATACTACCTACAATCCCCTATACATAGTATTCATATGTTATTGCCATCACCAAGGCCGACCTACTAAGCATGAGAAATTATAAATGATATGGTAAGCCACAAGTCAGCTACTCATATCCTAATATAAGCAATAGGTTAAGGGCGTAGCATATGTAAAAATGATAAACAAGTTCATTTCTAATATTGGCCCCTTCAAGCTCAAATCGTGCTCACATGACTTATGCAAGTGAGATCAAGCTGATAAATTGAATAAACATGGTTTTAATTCCCACATTTTCCCCCAACATTCCCCTTCATACGACCAATCACTACATGGGCTCAGTTTTTTGCTGATTGCTCCCGCATCCCCCTACTTTCCTAGAATTACTCGAGCTTGAAACTGAATAACACTATTATAAAGTGATGTAAGCAACAACCAGGATAGTCAAGTTTCAAACTTGAAGCCTATTAGATTTTCCCCTTTTTTATTTTGGCCCCTTTAAGCTCGGATTTTGGTCACGTGACTGATGTAAGAGAGATCGATCCGATAAAGTAGATGCACATGGTTTTAATTCCCAAATTTTCCCCAAATTTCTCACTCACATTACCAGCCACTAAATGGGCTCAATTATTGATTATTGGTCCCACATTTTCTATTTTCCATCAATTACTCAACCTTTGAACTTCTAATAAAGGCTATAAAGTGCCACAAGAAGAAAACAAGGTGATTGGGTTCCAAACTTAGAGCCTATTAGATTTTCCACATTTTTATTTAGTACCTTTAAGCTCAAATGACACTCACATGAATAATGCTAATGACATCATTTATTATTTTGACCCCCTTTAAGATAAAACTTTTGTCTTGTTACTAATGTAAATGAGATCAAGCTGATAACGTAGAAAACTAGGGTGTAAATTCCCACCTTATTTCCCAACTTTCCTACTCATATGGCTAGATGTTGGAGGGGCTCAATTATACATAATTAAACTTGCATCACTTGTTTTCCATAAACTTCTCAAGCTTTAAATTGAAAAGAAAGTTTATAAAGTTCTACAAGAAGTAAGTAATAGGGTTGGGTTTCAAACTTGGACCCTATTGGATTTTCCACCCAATTTCTTATTTTGGCCCTTTTGATCTCAAATGATGCTCACATTAATAATATAAGTCAAGATTGAGATGATAAGTTTTAGAATATATGGTAAATATTGTCTCGGTGGGAAAAATCTAAGTCATGGAATATGTCTAAGAGACACATGTATTTTAAATTTTTTTATAGATAAACACTTTTGACTGTAGCTAAGAACCATAGTACAGTCAACCAAGATATATCATTTAAGATCAAAAATTTAGCTACCCATATCCACAACACATGAACACACTTCTAATGTAGGAAATACCAAACTAGAATCCACCTCTGTTAAATTAGCTTGCCAATTGTGTCACCTCAGACATTACCACCCCGAATGGGGATCGTGCCTAAGTGGGATTCAAACCTGAGTGGAGCCGGATGCAGCCATCCGTCTGAACCACTCCACATAAACCCCATCGAAAAAAAATTGGATGGTAAAATATTTTATTGTACCAGAGATATGAATTGGAGTGGTGGAGGAACACTTTCTCTAAGTGAGAAATGGGGGTGGGCTTGGGTCCTTAATGTCTGTCGAGTGATCTACATTCAGAGCACCCCTACCTCAAGGTGTCCCCATGGCCACTTATTGAAAGCATCCAATGAAATCAATAGAAATGGAACTTGGTTCAATGATTACAATCTACTTGTAACTCACTAATAGCCCGACACCTTGAGTTCGATGCATATATTTTAATTAGCACCTTTTATATTTCAAACTTTCCATTCATGTCTTTGTCTTGTCTAACGAATTAAACATTGTCCAATAAAAAACCTTGACAATATAAAAAAAAAAAAAAAAAAAAAAAGCAAATATTGATTGGTAAATAAAACCTACCCATGGTTCATATAACCAAATACTAGAGGCTCTCAATTATTGAATATTGTTCCTACATCACCTGGTTTCCTATTATTGCTTGATCTTGAAACAAAAATTGTTGTTATAAAGTGCTATAAGAAGAAAGTAGTTTAGTTTTGTTTTGAACCTATAACCTATTGGATTTCCCCCATTTTTATTTTGGTCTCTAATGTTTCCCAAGAGATACGCAAGAAAATTCCCCTTATATTTGTGTGTTTTATAGCTACTCAAAAATACGCAAGAACATATAGTGCATACAACAATTATTCACATCAAAAGTATTGCTTGACCACTTCAAGGGTTCCAAGATATCTTTAAAATAAGTTCCCTTATGAATTGTACACTGCATACCCTTTCTCCTTCAAACTATTGAAAAAAAAGTGGTTGTGGTATATATGAGTTCCAAATTACTTCCCCTTAGCGCTTTCCTATACTAAAAATTATCTTCCCTATAACCCCTTCTTCATTGTCTCTCTTCCTCTCTATTTGCTTCATTCCATTCATTTTAACTTCATCAATGCATCACCTTCAATGTTTCCATTGTACATTTCATGTGGATTGCTAGTTTATCCTCCAGCCTTATTACATAAGGACCAACTATAAAAAGAAATATGACCAAGAAAATCCACAATGATTTTTCCTTACTAGGGCTTACTTTTTAAATAAAATTTGGCGGATTCAATGCATTTAATTAAATTTTCCACATTCCAATATATTCAGAGGCTTGGAGTCCACTCTGATCATGTTCGAATCCTGCAGTGGATGATTTATGGCTTACAACCACTTGAATTGCCCCAATTAAATCCTGTAGCCTCCATGTAGAAATTACTCTGATCTAATACAAAGAATCCATGAAATAGCTACACAGACAATAATTGAAATCAGGAACTCTATTTTATATTTTTATTATTTCAATACACTCCATTATATAGGAGATGTATAATAACAATCCTCACAACAACCTTTGTCTTTATATACAACCATACACCCATATGGAACCTCTCACCAATATAATAATAAAACAATACTAATTGTTTTATTACTCTAACTTACTAACTTACCACATACTAACCACATTTTACATTTACTATTTACATTTACATAGTAAATGTACTTTCACTAATTTACCATAATAATAATTACACATGTAATTATTATTCACCCATACAAATGGAGCACCAATATAAATTTCCTAACATTACCCCCCTTGGTGCGAACATGGGAAAAACCTGCCTTATACTTGCATCTGCTCATGATCTGATGATTTTACACGATGATCATAAACCTAATGGATGGTTTTTCATAGGGTTAACCATAAACCAAAAATGATGGTTTTGCAACTGGTTTACCACAAACCAAAAGGGTGATGGTTTTGCATAGGGTTTACCAACAACCGAAAATGGTGGTTTTACAAGTGGTGTACCGCAAACCAACAACCGAAAATGGTTTTGCATAGGGTTTACCAACAACTGAAAATGGTGGTTTTACAACTGGTGTACCACAAACCAAAAATGAAGGTTTTCAAGTGGTTTACCTACAACCACATCATGATATGCTAAGTACTATTATTAGCTCTCCTCACATCTCACTACAGGGAATAACATAGGAAATTCTGCTGAAATCTGCTGCATATATAGAAAATACCAGAAATATAGAAAACTAGAAATGGAACATTGAGATAATGTTCCCCCCTCAATGTGAAATTTCCTTTATTATGCAAAACCACAATAGGAACACTGCAACCAAACACTCTGCCAAAAATACAAAGAAACAACAGGAACACACTGTATAAAAAAATAATCACCATAACTGATATGGCCCCGTCGTTGGTGACTGACGAGAGGTCGCTGAATGACCTCCAACCTCCTGTGCCTCCTTCCTCCAAGAAATTCACTTAGTATAGAAATTATTCATATTTATAGTCAATTTCATCTGTTATTTGTTCATCTCTAGCTTCCCATTCTACAATTTTGCTTATATCTGTAGGTGTTTTTTCTTTTCCATCTACTATCCTCCATAGGTTTTAATTCATTAACTGCATCTGAATTTTTACTCTCCATGTATGGAATTTCAGCCCATTAAATTTATAATGGTGTATCCATTTTACTAAATCTAAATATCCAAAAAAAATTGAATGTAGATTTGAATTACCTTTGATTCTCTGATTTCTTAAAAAAAAACAGTAGTGATCAATGTGCTGTATAGTAAATTGCCCATTTCTTCCAAACTACGAACTGGGTTATGCTGAATTTTTTTTTGTAGCTTTCCGTATACCAGATTGTTCCACAAAATTTATTTTGGAGAAACCCAGATCGCGAAAAAAAAGTTACAAGATTATCTTCGAGACAGATTTAACCTGCTCTGGTACCAAATCTAGAAATTACTCTGATCTAATACAGAGAATCCATGAAATAGCTACACAGACAATAATTGAAATCAGGAACTCTATATTATATTTTTATTATTTCAATACACTCCATTATATAGGAGATGTATAATAACAATCCTCACAACAACCTTTGTCTTTATATACAACCATACACACATATGGTTTCAACTTCTCACCAATATAATAATAAAACAATACTAATTGTTTTATTATTCTAACTTACTAACTTACCACATACTAACCACATTTTACATTTACTATTTACATTTACATAGTAAATGTACTTTCACTAATTTACCATAATAATAATTACACATGTAATTATTATTCACCCATACAAATGGAGCACTAATATAAATTTCCTAACACTCCATGCCATGAGATGTGTCTGTCTAATTTATGGAATCAGAGCTAATCGATTGGATTACCAGACTGATTTCATTACTATTGCTGAGCGTAACTTGAATGGTAGTGGATCAGTTTTTTCACCTGAATGTCACTTCTATCTGGAGAAACAACAGTAGTAATAATCATAATCAGTAGTAATAATAGTAATTTGAATTCGTTGAGGTACTGTGAAGAGGAAGGAGGGGGATTCTACATGACGAAGGTGATTCTGGAAGGGTGGATGGTGTGCATAAGATCGGGACGTCATTCATTCATAAGCACTATTTTGTTCTCGAATCGCGAGTTCTTTCCTATTATAAAAGAAAGCAGCAGGAAAATGAGGTAATTGAATTAAATTTTTGCCTTAATTGCCAAAATTTCTTAATCATTTTAGGTAATTAAAAATATTTTAGATATATGATTTCTGCATGAAGACATTTAATTTATTAGTCTGTAGAATACCGTGTGTCGATATTTTTTATAAACTCATAACTGCAGACCAGACCACCTGTCAAAGCTATTGTTCCGGCGAATAAGAAAAAACAGACGTCAACTGTCACATTTCTGCACAACTCTCAGATAATGAATGGCGAACCTGTTTGAACCCTTGAATTTTCAACACATGTACGGGTGTATTGTGTGGTCAGATTCAGCAAGCTTCACTTCAATTCTATGTACACCTTCACTGTAAACATATTTGATAGTAGTATGAGTTTACATCGAACATGTATTTGATCACGTAGTCACTTGAAATGGTAAGTTATAACCATAAGCTTACATGGTAGAGAGGTAAATGGTTGTGGGAAGGATAGGTTGAGGACTAATAAAGGCCAATGCTCCACAAACTACGGAATTCCTTAAAAAGACAATAAGGTGGCAGATATAGAAAGACACAAAATGTATGGTGAATAATAAGAGTGGCAAGGTCCACCTTTGACACAAAAGTGGACCCCATTAAATGTCGTGGCCCTACTTAGCATATGAATTGGGTCCCACATTTGAACAAGACCGTAGGTTCATATAAATGTTTGTTTTCCCATTTTCTATATTTTCCACTTGTCATTGCATCTGCATCTCTAGTTTTCCTTGTTATATATAATCTTGTACAGTGTTTGTTTTGAAAAAGTTCTAGAAATATTACTCCAAGATATTTTGTAAGAAATATGTTTTTGGAGATTTGTATAATGTTATAACAATGAAATGACCTTTGGAGCACACCTCCCCACCAAGAAGGATTTTTAGTACACCAAAAGATAATCACTGATGATCAATGGATCTATCGCCTGAAATGATAACATAGTTTTTCTTTCTTGGAGCTGATCCAAAATCTCGCTACACATTTAATTAAGAGAAAATAGATTAAATTCGTACATTCAAAAATGGTCTTATATTTCATCCTTATTAGGGTTGGATGTAACACAACACACATTAGGTTACAAATGTTTCTTAGTAAGGGTCCTAAAAGCATGCAATATATATATATATATAGTGTAAATAAAACCCTATTTAAAAATTGTTCCCAATTTAGGTCTTAAATCTTATACACAAACTCAAAAAGTAGTAGTGATTAAATCAAATGCAACTCACCTACATTGTAGTTTACATGTTGATTTTGAACACATTATCTTCTATTGGAAGATCACTTCAGCTCACTAAAACGCTATCGATGATGATCAACATCTCGACTATTATTTTTACCCTACTTGCTCTTAGTACATACATCTTGTTAATCACCTCTTGAGCATGGGTTAGTTCCTTCCATACATTTCAACAAGGAACTCCAAAACTCAAATTGGAGGTACAAACATGCTAATTATTAGCAAAATAATTTTTCATTAGAAAAAAAAGTTAATTTACACCAATACACTAAGACTATGTCCCTCATTCTTGGAAAAGCGGAGGATCCTTTTATCATATGAAAATAAAACAAAAAATTCTAGCTGGCCAATAGGTTGGGGATCACACAAGTATACTCCACTGAACCTGCAGCAAATGCTTGCACCTCATGTAAGGAAAGAATTTGCAAGGAATGTGAGATAGTAGGAGTGTGAATCTAGAGAGAGGGGGTTAACCCTTCAAGAAGGATTAAACAGATTCTTACAAGTATTAACCAGAGTTTATAAACACACAATTAGAAGGAAAAATAGCTTTTCTAGTTATGACAAGATAAAATGAATCATGAACACAAAATTCCATTCATTCTCTCATAAAAGGATTTTACACCATTCTTGGTAATGCAAGATTAACACATTCAAAAATCTGTAAAGAGAGAGAGAGAGATGAAACTTGTGAAAATGGAATAGAGGAAATGCTATCTTTTCTTGTTTTTTGTAGTGTAATAAATATCTACTCATGAAATTATAAAATTGACAGCCCTTTCAAATGAAGGAGTCATACAATATATAATTTTTAAAAATGACACTTTTCCTAACCCCCACATGACTTTTCACTAACCTTTACAACATGTGATCTTTCGTAATCCTAAAATAAATTGAATCCTTTTTTATTAATTGAAGGAGACTCATTACAAAGTATAACTATGAATCACATTTTAATGAATAAGACAAAAGTGAAAATTAAACCACCCAACAAAGAAATAGAACATGCATGAAGAGAGGGAGGGGTGGGAAAGAGAGAAGAGAGGATATAACTACTTAGAAGAATATGATGTACTTGTTGATGGAGATTCACTTAGCGAAGGAATCATGGAGAGTGGTACTGGAAAGATCTCGATCCCTTCGAACTCCTTATTTAACTAATCAACTACATGCACAACCTACTATGTTTTTTGAAAGCGTAAAAAAATTGGGGCCTTCAACTAATTATCAGAAGTGGAATTGATATTTTTACATTTGTGAACCATGCATGATGCTCCTTCGCAGTGTTAGAGATAAAAAATATGATCTCCCCAAGATATTCTAGTGTATCTTCATTTAACGAACATGGATCTCCAGGATCCTTCTAAACCAACTTTTCAAATGGTTTCACGAGATCATCCAATGAAGTGTTTTTCATTCACTGCAGGTACTCTAGGTTTTGTTTGAAATTCTAGGCATTGAGAGGGGGGGGGGGTGAATAAGTGCTTATACAAATTTTAACACGCAATTAAATTTACTTGACTTAGATGTAATGAAATCACCAAATCATTGAAAAACTATAAACAAGAGAACACACATGAGAGACAAAGAATTTAATGTGGGAAACCCTTGAAGGGAGAAAAACACACTCAAACCAAAGAACTAGCTTGGACTCAAAGGTCCTATAATTGTTACAATGATTTCATGTTGAGCATCAACTCAACTTGGAGTTGTAACTCCAAAATTTTACCAAGCATCTACTTGATCTTTAACAAGCTTCTACTTGGACGAAAGCTTTAACTCTCAAATTCAGTCAAGCACCTACTGACCTTATGTAAGATTTAACTTATAACAGAGCTTCAACTCCCTTATTGTTGAGTATCTACTCAATCTTCTTCAAAAAGTTTGATCAATTTATTGTTTTGTCTTCTACAATTGATTATGATCACTTCTTAGCTCATATTTATCCTCTTCTCTCCTCTTTTCTGATCACCTAATCAAAAACAAATCTCTATTATTCACTCCTCACTCACATCTTCTTGTCTCTTATAATAACCTTTTATCAACTCATACATCTCTCTTTTCACACATGTAAACTTAGTCCTTATACACCATCTTCATGCCGCTCAACACACACCTCTTTTCCTTCACATCATATTCATGCATAATAAGATCTTCTCTCAACAATACCAGATATCAATTCCTTCAACAATAATAACATACGTATGTACTTTTTTTATATAACACAATGAGTTTATAACCTGAATTTTACATTTCCACTTCTCACTTGCACAACATATGTGACTTTTTAGCTCGTACAAGGAATATTAATTGACATCATAAGACTTGTCAATAAACAATAATTACAAGTTTTGGATCACTAAAATTTGTATATGCAAGAACCTCTTCAAACCAAACCAAGTATGCTCAAAGCTCATATGGAATGTCTTCATGTTATTCAAGACCAAAAACCATCACTTCATGAGGTAATTCATCATATACACTCTTCATGTACCTTTAATGTTAGCCCTACATTCTAACATTCTCAAACTGTAGGAGCACAAATTGACCTATACCATCAAATTTTTCAAAAATATTTTCCCATATGACTTTATGAACACCAATTACACATCCCTAGCATTCTACACACAAAAAAGTACCTTGGGTTACTTTACAAACTTTGTATGTATATTGAATTTCTCACAAAATACTATTTTCTTGTAGGGTACACCATGAGCCAAGAGCTCAAACTAGCATGAAAATATGATATTATGAATTATATACATTTTCAAAATCATAAACAAGAAAACCAATCCTTTGGAGACCTAACTAGACATTTTTCTCCGTACCACTTTTAACTAGGCTCAAGAGGGTCTCAGACAACTTCAAAAAAAATGGATAGAACCTTCTTATTTCTCATCCATTTGACCGTATAATTTTTGTAGAATATTTTTATCCCTATTATATTAAAATGTGTCTCTTATTATTTATCAGAAGAAGCCTATAATTTTTTTCTTGAATGCTAAGAAGTCAGGGTGATATTTTAGCATACCTTACTTAACCAGGTTTTCGTAAAAATCTAATAAATTGCACAAAACTCCTCCTCAGGTCCTCAAATTTGGAACACACATTCATACCTACCTCATCTATTATTCCAAGGTACATTTTTTCCTGTTTCTCTATGAAAATTCCAATCCCATCTCATTTGGGCATTATAAATTTGTTCATCCTGAAGGGTATAATACTAATGACCATGAATATACCTCTAACTACTGAATTATGACCTGATACTTCATATGAGGACTCTTGAAAATGTAACTACACATTTACCATGCTTTTATTTTCTTTATTTAACTCATTTTACTTCATACCCTCATGTTGGGTTCCTGAAATAGGTCAATTTGGGCTAGTTTACATTCAAACATACCACTTATGAATGTTTCTTCACCACGTGGCCCCTTAAAAAATTCCTATAATGTGTTTTATACCTTTACCATGATTCACCAGTAGACTCAAGCCTTCACTTCACCTTTCCAGGTTAGTTTACTAACTAGGCCTCGTGGTTAAACAACATGAACTGAGCTAGTATGAAAACTTTACCTCATGTGCCCATGTATCCATCTTTATAACCATGTTTCCACATCATATGTAATACATCATCTTGAAATGATCTCACATCACCACTCTTCATGTACTTGTCCCTAGTTTCTTAGAAAGTCAATTCTTACTCAGGTGTTCTCAAGCCTATGACCTGTTTGACCTCATCTGACTCAATCCAAACGTTCTATGGATTTCTTGTAACCTAATTTTCCATTAATATTCCTTTTACATCAATAAAAACTCATTATCATCATTTACAACAATATCCCCTTTGTCATTAATGGCAAAACCTCCTTATTATTCTCCCCCTTTTTGCATTAATGATAAAGTCACTAGTTTTAGTTCATGATCTTCTCCTGCATAAGCTTACTTTACCCCATCTTGGTTGGAAACATCAACCAAACTCACCACTCAAGCTCTCTCTCTCTTGATTTTCTCTTCCTTATCCCTTTTTTGGTCTTCATTATGCATTTAAATCACTAGTACCCCCCTTGGTAAATGCATTTATGACACATAGACATGAAAAAAACCTAATATTGAGTGAAAACACCTTTCTAGGACATACATGAGTCTATCTCAGCACATAAGACTTGGTTCTAGTATTAATCCATCCATATGCTCATTATAGGCAATTCTAGGACTTAGGTCACTAAGGTACCTTTTCAGTGCAATTTTAGCAATATTTAACCTATTTTAAAAGCTCATTTGCCTCATGAAAATATCCTTTCTACCTCCACTTGAGGTGATACCATCTATATCTCCTTGATTTTGCAAAACAAATGGCCTTAAAACATGATCTCAAGTCATATGAGTGTGTTAGCATTTCCATCATTGTCTTGAATCATAGTTTTAGTGTTCATTATCCTTGTGTGCTATCATTCACCAAATCCCCTTGTCAAGATACTTTAAAACATCATTTATTTAACCTATCTCACCTTATAGTCATCTAAACCACTTGATTTTTAAAAATTATCAGCTCTCTTTGCTTCACATGGACTAATCTAGGTTGTATATCATTGTTTTCGACCTGTATAGTCCTTCTTTATGTGGAATGAAAGTTTGGTTTATCATGAGATTTTTTTATTTGTCAATTTTTCTACAATTTAGAAATATATTTTCCTTATAGGATATTATTTGTCACTATAACCACTTTCTTGAGGAGCATTACTTACTTCCCTTCTTCAGACATTGCCCTCAGACTTGTAGGACCTCTGTCAGACCTGTAGGTTGTAATGATCTAAGACAAGAATTTTTCTCAAATATGTACCTTGATAAGCATTTCTTTATATACATCATGAATAATCTAACTTCCATTAAGATTTTTTTTAACATCATTTCATTAGAACATCTTCATACTCAGTTGTGATAGGTCATTCTTGCCTATGTTAATCTTGTTGTCTTCTTAAAAATGGACTCAACATACTATCCTACAAGACTTTCTCTTGTTTTCAAAGATGCTAGACTGAAGATATCTAATGTATTGAGGGATTAAAATAGATCCTTCTACTCTAAGGCTTCCTTTTAATGATGTATTTCAATTTCTCTCATCTCAGTATTTTCTTTAGCTCTCCTTGGTTGTTTCAATCACTAATAACCCTCATTTTCATACCAAGAAATTAAACTCAAAGAAGATCTAATATCTTCAAAATCAGTTAAAAGGTGGAGTGAATGTTGTAAGTTCAAGTTTTAATAACTTCAGTCGTTAGGACCCCCAAAGAGCCATTTCTATCAAACCCTAAGCTTCTAGGATTCTAAACTCCTGCTACAAGTCTGCATCATGAACTTACACAAATTTAGAATATTTTTTTATGGAACCATTTCCAAGATTTCTTTATAAATATCTCCCTTCCTTCTAAGATAACATCTACACAACCTCAAATTATGGCATGAGGAGTAAACCATTCAATTCTCACTTACCAATCTATTCTCAGACTTTATTGTACTTCTACAAACTTTAATCCACTATGTCATCGATTTCATGAAACTGAGAGGTGTTCAAGAGGTAAGTGTTATAGGATATCTTTTGGCGCTCCTTCCAAACATTATCCTTCATTTTGAGGTCTTGAGCTACTATGGAAACCATTGAACCATTAGTCTAGGTTAAACCCTAGTGATGTTTTACAAATGAACCCGAGAATAACATAAAATGTCATACAAAATATTAAATTTGATTTCAAGGCTTGAGATTCTTTTAGGAGGTTTAAATGCACATTAAAAAGTAACAAATATTTCTGACAAAGATCTGTATTTTTATCAATGGTACCAAAAATTCCAGTTTGCCTTGTCTTGTTACCTTGGAATAAAGTTTCTCAAAATTTTAAAGGATTCCACTTCAAGTTACTTCACTATAAATGGTCTTGATGATAGATCTAGTATATATTACCATAAAAAATATCTCCAAACTTTTCATTCTTCAAATCCACTACTTACTGCTATGAGATTCTTTGTCTGGCCTTAACATATAATCTAGATCTTATGACCCCAATAAAAACGCACTTATTCCAACATATTTCCACTATCATCCTTGAAATATCCTTGGTCTTACCTTGAAGCTCCCGATTGAGTCCTACATATTGAAATTATAATGTAGAATCAACTACATATTTTTCACAATGAATATCAACGAAAAAAATGTTTGCAGAGCACAACTACTTTGCTTCAAGTCATGAAAGAGCCCTACATTTCTTTATACATCCTTTGCGATTAATAAATAACTTTGATATTTCTTCAACACGAGTCTTAAGATATGAACATCTAGGGTTTAACGTAATCAATCCCTCTTTTATTTCATTTTGACTCATTTTAGACACTTGTACAAGACTAAGATATTGTTTCAACACACTTTTGACTGAGATAAGTTGAATAATTTAGCACTCATATTTAGCCTGACATATTGACCTCAAGAATTGAGCACATTTTTCTTAGAGATTCTTTGATCCTTCTAAAATCATCTTGATAGAGAACTGAAAAGAATCTTTCTTAAGCCTCTAAGATGCCTTGGGTGACACCATAACTATATTTTCCTTCATTTTACATTTCAGGGACTTTGACTGTATACCTTTTTCATCAAGAAGGATGATATATTGATATGCTTTGATGGAGATATGATCATGAGCATTTAATTACTAAAATTTGTGAGCATTTTCTCCTCTTTCATGATTGAATATTTCTTTCAAAATCTTATGGAAGAACCTCTTTGTTTAGTATGAGGTTGGATACAACCTTATTAAACTTTCAATAGCCTTTTTTCAATCATTTATCTTAGTCTTGTTTCTTGGATTAGAGTAACTAGTGATGAATAAGTGTGGCTTGATGTGTATCATGCCTTATCACAAAAGGATGATTCCTTTTGTGCTCATATTCTCTACAATCTTGGGAGAGACTCCATCAACACCTTTGACAAATACCACCTTGTCCCTTCTAGAACTCAACTTATTTGCATCATTATTGTTACACATTTACACCTCACATGCAAAATTATCCCATGTTTGATCTCTCTTGGACAACTAGCTTGATGAATTCACATATGAGTCAGGAGATAAAACCACCATGAAAAGATGATATGATGAATTAAATACATGATAAAAACAAGAAAAAAATAAAATAAATTATTTAGATACCTTACCAGACAATTTTCTCCATACCAATTTCAACTAGGCTTAGGAGGGTCTTCGACAGCTTCAAAAAAAAGGATAGAGCTTTCTTATTTCTCATCCATTGGATCTCAGATTTTTTGCAACATATTTATATCCCTATGCTATTCAAATTATTCTCTTAGTAATTATATGAAGAAGGATTCACAATTTTTCTTGAATGTTAAGAAGTCAAGGTGTTATTTTAGCATACCTTACTTAACCCATTTTTCGTTAAAGTGTAATAGCTTACACAAAACCCCTCCTCAGGTCATAAAATTTGAAAAAATCCTTCATAACTACCTCATGTATGATATCAAATGGCCAATTTGTCCTATTTCACGTTGAAACTTCCAATCCCATCTCATTTTGGCATGTTAAATTTGTTTATCTTGAAGGGAAATCATAGTAATGACCCTAAATATGCCTCTAAATTCTTATTTATGACATGATACATCATATGAGGACTCTTCAAAATGTACGTACACATTTACCATGCTTTTAGTTTCTTTATTCAGCTCATTTTTCTTCATACCCTCATGATGGGTGCTTGAAATAGGCCTATTTGGGCTAGTTTACATTACTACTCACCACTCTGAAATGTTATTCACCATGTGTCCCCTTGAAAATTCCCTATCATGTGTTCTATACCTTTACCATGCTTCAAAAGCATCCCAAGTCCTTCACTTCACCTTTCCAAGTGACTTTGCTACCTAGGCCTTGGGGTTAGTCATCATGAACTGAGCTAGTCTGACAAATTCACCTCATCCACCCCTATATCCATCCTTATAAAAATGTTTCCACATAATATCAATGCTATAATATCTAAGATATTATCCTTGTATGCTCTCACATCACCACTTTTCCTATACTTGTCCCTAGTTGCTTAGGAATTCAATGCTTACTCAGGTTTTCTCAAGCCTCTAACATTTTCTACCTTGTATGAATCAGTCAAAACTACTTTGTCATTAATATTCCTTTAAAATCAATGAAAACTCAACATCCACATTCCAACAATTTTTCGTAGTTCCACATTGATATATTCTTGAATCTTTGAAGTGTGTTCCTCATACGACTTCAAATCATCGAGAGCATGATTTAGCATATCATTTTAAGAAACAAGAGTTTTGGCCCAAAATTGATACATGTCTTCAGATGTGAAGCTAAACATATTTCTTCCCATTAGTGCAGGAGAGTTTATTATTGACTTTTCAACTACCAATGGAAACCCCTGGTCATAATGTTATTTTTGTTTTTAGATTTCATCTTTGGTCACCCTTATTTTTGGCAATCACAATAATGTATTAAAAAAATTTGATATTATCATGAATAAAAGTAATACCTTTCTCAAAAATCTTTCTCACCCACTTGTCATTTGTATTGTGTTGAACTGTGAAGCTTGGAGTCTTTTTTATGGATTCTAGATCAAAGCTACTATAGGGAGTAACTTCCTTAGCTGTAAGAGATGGAACGAAATTTGGATCCATGAAGGTTTGCACATACGAGGTGAGGGTTCTTACATGATCTTATTGTTGTTTGTTGTTCTCCTTATACTCCTAATTTCTCACAAGAAGGTGAGTGGATGATTATTTGAATAGGTGGGCATCTCCTTTGTGCGTTTCAAGTCCTAGAGGAATGGTTCTCATTTAGTAGTCACACCGGGTCATCTCACCAATAGGATTGATTAACTTCCACTGAACTACCTCCACCTACTGATTCCTGAAGAATCACTGAAGAAGCGGGAAGTAACTTGATCTATTTTTGCTTTCTTCATTTTCACCATAATGTATATGGCTTGAAAATTCAGAACCACTGCTTGTTAAACCATATGGGTTTCTCTTTTGATCATGTATCATAACCATGGAAATATTTCACTTTCTTAAGACTCAATTTTTGGCATGATTGCTATTTTTTCTCCAAGTGATAAGTTACGTCTTACATTGGTTGAGTTTGTGTAGCTATAGAGGAGGAGATACTTAGATATCGTTTAGGGATTGATGGATGTGATGGATCAATTTCTCCTTGCTCTAAACCTTTGATAGGATTTTGTATTTCTCTTTTATTTATTTTTAGCCTCTTATTGTGTGGGACCTAGGATTCCATTAACTTTATTTTTGAGAGCTCTCTTGAGTGAGAAGAGCTTGAATTTTTCTCAGTTGCTCTTAAAGTGGAGAGGTGAAAAATTTTCCTTTTGAGATTCAAGAAACTTCCTAACTCGATGAGTCCAAATTTCTTATTTTTGAACCATTCTTTGGGTCTTTGGAGTACCACTTCGGTTCATTCATTTATGTCCTCTGTATCACGAATAATCAATGAGACTTGTAGGATGGGCATGGCTTTCACCGCTTGATACTCAAGATCATACATTTCAATTCCATCATCTTCAATTCCATCCTCAAACCAATGAAACTTGAAATTTTTCATCTGTCCATCTATCATTCTCATATGATCACACTCCCTAACCTCAAAATTATCTGATAAATTCACCCAATAATCCTTGAATTTTGGAACATGGTGCAAATTAAGAAGATGGAATGTTTTTGGCTTGCTCTGAATGTCAAAATCTAACCTTCATGTGTATGAGTAAAGGTTCAAAGGAGAAAAGGAAGCTTCCAAGTTTTCGGCATCATTGGCATTCTTATAGGATAAGATCCTGAGAAAGATAGGGAATGTAAAATTTTCCTTCTTTCTATTTTTGAGTTTTCCATTGATGTGAGTGAGAAACCGACATTTCTTGAACATCATAATCTTATCAATGAGGTATCTTGGAATCTTACGTGGAGTGACATCAAATATAAATATCCTAATGTATAAAAATGTTGAGAACCAAATGAAGAAGGAGCCATACCTCTTGATCAAAGTGGCAGCTTGAGAAGACAGACTTGATTCATAATTTTCTTCCAAAAATATTATGACAATCATAATGAATGCATCATTCAATCTTGAGAAATGGTGGTTTCTCTTCTTCAAGGTCAATTACAGATAATTTTCATAGGCAAGGGCCTTTTGAGAAATGTTTTGAGTAAGGGTCATACCTTTAAAAGGTCTTAGGCTAGAATGAGTGTATACTAAATAGGATGTCATTGAAAACTTCTTTGTAGCCAATAATTAAAGAAACTATTGATGGATATCACTAATTATCTGTCCCCATTCAATCCTATTCTTACCCTTAATGACAATAAGGATGAACTGTGCCATATAATCTTGAAAATATTTTGTATCTTCCTCTCCCATTACCCCGCTTAGTAGGATGATTACAACAGAAAATATTTTATGGAATTCACTTCTTGATAAAGCTTTTGGAATACAATATGTCTTCCTTTCCATTTTTAACCATGACCCCAATGCAAGACCTTGGAGGTAGGATTCCATTTTTGACCATTCATGTAATGCAAACACCTTTTTGGTAATGACCATGTTGTTCCATTTTGGGATTTGCATACACTGTGAAATTATTTTAGGAGTGAGCATTTCCAGTATTGAGTTATCATATTCCCTTATGATTCTTGTTTAAAGCTCATAGTGATGAAAATATGCCTTTAACATCTCCATAATCTAAATAGATACAATATGACCACTGGAAAAATGTAATCCACTCGTGAACACTTTTTCTTCTAATGGATCTTCGGGACCATTGAGAATTTGGTTCTTCAAATCTTCCAAGTCTATCTGAGAAACATTGTTATCACCAACCCATGAATATTTTGATACTGGGGATGAAACAATCTCTAGACCAATAAAATTGAACTTCATATTTGTAAAAATCAACAAGATGAGAGAAAATGAAGATGATATCAACTTTATATAACTAAATCAAAGATATTCTATTTTTAGTAGGTAGGGTTTAGGACCTACAATTTTGAGAAAATGTACTTTTTTTAATTCAGTTATCTGAAACCCCTAACATGCTAATAATTATTTCATTGATATTGCTTTGTTGATTTTTGACAATTTCTATTTTTAAAAAGTTACATTTTTTGTTTTTTGCAAAAGCTTAAGTAGTTTATCATCCTCAGTGTTCTATGAGTATTCTAAATGAATTGATATGAGGAACTTACTATTTTTAGTAATTTTTTAGTTTTAGTAAGTGATGGTACTAGATGCTTACTATTTTTATAAATATCACTTATCCATATTTGATTGTGACGAAAATTCCTTTAATGGATTCGGCTTGTCTCTATGACTCTATGCTCCAAATTTCACCTTGATTTGCCCACCAAAATGCTTGGAAAATGAAAAATCATCATCTAGGGCATAAAAATAGGGTTTTATGCTATTTAAAAATAAGGGAATCATCCAATTTTCTATTACAATATTCTTGAATGTGCTTGGGATGAGGACCATCTTAGAAAATCTCAATGGATTTTATTTACAGGTTTGAAAGTGGTGATTTTTTCATGATTTTTGTGTTCATGGCTGCCCTAGATTAATTTTGACAATATCTAGTAAAATTGAAGGTTTTAGAGGTTTTTGATAATAAATAATGGATTTTTCGTGAAGAAATGAGGTGAGAAAAAGTTATTTTAAGTTTTTAAAGCTTCTCGTATTGTTTTTGGTTAACAGGAGAAGTAGTAACAAGTAATAGAAAGTAGCATCAAGTAATTTAACAATTAGGGTGTTCACTTCATGGAATGGGGTGAATTTTATTTTCCCCTCTATCCCCTTAGGAATGGGGACAAAATAGGTATAAAAATGTTCCCTTGCCAATGATTGAAGAGTGTCACCTTATGATTTTACAATGGAAAAATGGGGAAAAACCGCCACTTAACACCTGAGGGGATGGGAATGGGTCACACAGAGAATCATGATAGGGGATATAGTGGGGAAAGTTTTTTTTTCCCCTATATACCCTTGGGAATTGGGAAAATAGGGATATAAAAATTCATCCTCATGTTGTGATGGTAAGTGCTGGCACGAAATCTAGTGAGGAGGAAGTGAGGAAAGTTTTGTTTAAGCACTGTGGGGCTAGAAATATGTCACATGAAAAACCTGAGCAAGGGATAGAGGGGTGAATTTTATTGTCCCCTATATCCCCTTGGGAAGGGGGATATGAGGGAATTTTTTTTACCTTGAACTAGTGATGACAAGTGGCACATTCTCATTGTATGATGGGAGGAGCTGGAATGAGGTAGCTAAGCCCTTCGAGGCGCTTGTCATGCTCATGTGAGGAACATAGAGGAAAATTTCAAGTGGGGAAAATTTAATTTTCCGCTTTGTACCATTTTGAAAGTGAAGAGATAGAAAATAAAATACGCCTCAACCTCAAGGTGACAAGTGTCCTCACTAAAAATTGGGTAAGTATGAGAAACATATATTGCAAGAGAGAAGACTTGCTGATGACATTGCTGGAACTCGAGGAGGTATTGTTTGATGAATAATTATATGATTTTGACTACCAAGTTCCTTCCAAGAAATATGGGATGGAAAAAAAATTTAATTCTTCATGAAACTCCCTGAAATATCTATTTTTTCTTTATGATAGAAGGGTGTGTCTACTAAAACTAAGCTGCCTTGAGAGGTACTCACGTCTTGTTAAAGATTTAAAAAACTCCATCATCTAGAGGGTTCAAACATATTTTTAATGAGTAATATTATGACTCCTAGATCCTTACGAAGCTCCTAGAATCATTTTCTGAATTTCAAGTACCATTTTAGAGATTACGTTCCTTACCCCTAAAATACCTGCTTTCATTGCAAATGTCTTCAAACCTCTGAAACTTCCCTAATTATTGCAAAATCAGTTACCTTAATCTCCAAACTATTAAATACCACCTCAAGATGGTTTTGAGCATGTAGATTAGTCCCATAGAATTCCCACATTTCCTAGAAATAATTAAAAATAGCCTTTCTAGGCTCATTGAAGATTTCTCTTTTAAAAACACTTCACTAAATGAGCTGAATGGCCTTATTTAAACACCTTAAAAATTATGGAAAGTTTGTAAAACACAAAATGATTACTTGCAAGATCAGGATGGACATGCTATAGAGGTCATAATGATCTAAAGGAGGTTTTATGAGGGTTTTAAAGAAATTTTGTTGACACTTCAGTCTAGTTGTCATGGTTCAAGATTGAATTTTTGACTTTGAAATAACACGTGAAAACAACTAGATATCACTTGGGAAATTTTTATAGATCAAATAGAGTGATGATAGGACAAGGATGAAATCTATAATATCAATATATAATGTGGATTGTTTTCTTATCCATTGGGTTATAGAGTCTTATTACGAATAACAAATATGAATGACCAAAAACATGCAAACACAACAAAAGGAAACATACCACACATGAATTGGAATACACACACAATGGGAAAGGGAAACACACAACCTAAATTTACCTATGGTGTAGGCATGGGAAAATCCAATTTCACTATTTATAAAATTACAAGTATTCCCAGTGTAATGAAATTCCAAATAGGTACCATCCAAATATGAGAGATAGAAAGTCTTTTTCCACAAGCTTCCCCGATTTGAAATGGTCCTAGCCACAAAGATTCAAAATTTTCATGACTTCTTTTTGGCTCTCTTCTTTTATCCTAAAGTAAGACAAGATCTCCAACTTGAAAATATCTTTCCTTAGCCTTTTTGTTAAAACTATTTTTCACTTTCAATTGATTTTCTTTGATTCCATCAACCACCTTTTGCATATCTTCACCTAGTTTCCCAAGATACAAGGTTCTCTTATCAAGAGAATCATGGAATTTACCATATTTGACTCCTCTAATCAATTAGAAATTCAACTAGCATTAATCCCATAAATAAATCGGAACAGAGACATGTCAATTAACTTTTTTGGAGTGATCTGATCCACCCACAATGCATCGTAAAGCTTATTGTGAAAATTTCTCTGATTTTTATGAACAAACTTATGGAAAATTTTCATGATGTTCTTGTTGTTGGATTTGGTCTGAAAATTCCCTTGTGGGTAATAGTCTGATGTATGTGATAGTGATATTCCATAGCTATAACAAAACTTGGTCAATTCCATAGTGGAAAACTATATTGCATTATCAACCACCACCTTTCAAGGAATTCCAAAACGGACGATGATGTTCTATTTGATGAAATTACATATTGTTTCAAAGTTAGCTTGTTTGACCGGGATGGCCTCCACCTATTTAGTGATGCATTCTATCAATGTGAGCACATATGCATGCCCCACACTTGATTGAGGATTAAGAAAACCAATTAAATCAAAGCTCCATTATTGGAGAGGTTCCTCAATTACTACCGATCAAAGGAGTGCAATAAATTGTGGTATTCCCACAAATGTTTGAAAAGGTTCACACTTAGAAACCCATTTTTGATCATTTACAAACAATGTAGGCCAATAATACCTATCATGGAGGATATTTTGAGTAGTCACCATGGAGAATAAATGTCCACCACAAGCTTCATCATGGTAAGACTTTAACAACTTTTCTTGTTACTCTTTATCAATACATTGTAGGAAACATCCATCCGGTCCTCTCTTATATAACACATGATTCGAGATGACATACCTGGATGATTTTTGTTTGAAATTTTGTTCTTTCTCATAATCAAGGTGTTTTGATCACTCTTTGTAAGTGAGGAAGTATGAAATATTATAATATTAATTATTGGTGATGTTTACAATAAGAACTTAGGGAAATTCCTTACTTATGCATTCATACCATTGACATTCGTTTTATTCACTATGAGTCATGAGAGAATCATCTTCATCCATTAACATATAAATAACATTTCCTTAGATGAAATTTGATGGTCAGATATCAAGTCATATTCTTGAATATTTCTCACCTGGTTTCCTCTCTTGGCCTTAGGATCTGACTAATTTAGAATATATTTTATCATAAACTCTAGAACCATCACCGCACTGTGGGAGTTGAAGAATGTAGAATAAAAATTTCTCCACTTCTTTGACCATGAAATATGCATGCTTCTCCATTTTATTGTATCTCAACTAGTGATATTTCAATGGACAAATCAGGAAGGAAATGTGTGTTTTAATACCTTCCTCATTCTTCTGAACTTAAATGGCTGAAAGAGTATGTTCTGAAGCATAACAATACATAATGAAATATCTAACAAAGTTAGGACATATCAAGGTAGGATTGTTTGTAATTAACTCATTAATCCCATAAAATTCTTCCTTGCCTTCCTTACTCCACTTGAAACTTGTTTAAGGCTTCATTATGCTAGTAATATGCTTTGTCATCTTAGCAAAGTCCACAACAAGTGGTGAAGAAAGTTTATCTTGTCGAAGAAGGAATGAACTACCTACTTTCTTGTGGGAAAGGTGAGATATTGAATTACATTTATTCTTTTAGGATAAATTTTGGGTCCTTCCTTGTTAACTTTGCGACCAAGAAATTTCCCTTCCGTAACATTAAAAGATGCACTTTTTAGGATTCAAATAGATTCCATGCTATTGACACCTGATCAATACGTGATCCAAATGTTTCAAGTGATCTCCTCACCTAATGGAGAATACCATGAGGTTATCAAGGTAAATTGAAATGTTTTGCTTGAGATGTTTTAAGGAAATATCCATTTCTCTTTGAAAATGTTCTCCATCATTGACGAGGAAAAATGACATTCTGATGTAGGAAAACGTTCCCCATGGAGTTGTGAAATCCATTTTATGTCTTTCTTCTTCCGTTAGCTTAAATTGGTTATATCCAAAGAATCCATCAAGTAGTGAAAACATCTCATATCATGTCAATTACTCTTGGATATGGTCCATGATCGGTAGTGGGTAGTTGTCTTTTGATAAAGCTTGATTCAAATTCTAAAAGTCAACACAAATACTTATTTTTTGTTATTATTCCGCATTGGAACAATATTGGCCGCCCATGTGGATCGATGACTAGGAAATATGATTCTTTCATTCAACATCTTCAACACTTCTACTTTGATTGTGTCAGCGATATTCAGGTTATATGTCCGTTGCTTTTTCCTAAAATCCTTGGCTTCGAGCTTGATTGGTGTAGAGTGATGTATTTATTTAATATTGAAGGACTTGATCTCATCATACAAATAAGCCAAAACATCATAGTATCATCTCAATAATGAATTGAAACTCCTTTTGAACTCAAGTAAACAAAACTTTTCAATATTAACTATTCTTAGATGCTCTAGGGTACCAATATTTTTTTTCTTAAACTCGGGAGTGCATTGAGAAGACTCTTTTGCTTTTTCCTTGATAAAACTGTCATACTTATCAAACAAGTACTCAAGAGATACAAGGAATTTTGTAATTTTTTTTATCTTTAGTCTGATGACCCTTTCTAAATAAATTCTTCATATCTCTTCCTTATCTTCATTTCGAATAGATTCACAATTCGAAGGATTAATTCCTTCATAGAAGAGATTGTTGAAGTTATCCCTTTGTTACAGGAAAGAGATAAGATGATTATCACCATTGAACATCTACTTATGATTTACATTATCTAGCACACTTTTCTAAAAATAATCTCGACAGTCATTTTGTCCTTGTTGAAAGACAGGTGTGGGGCTGTTAGGGAATCTAAAACTTTGAGAGAATTATATTTCTCATTTTGTTCATGGGGAACAAATTAAATAGATAAAACATCAAAAGACTCGATGAAATCCCATAATATCTCCTGTAATACTTAATCCTTTTATTTTTTGACTTGTAATTGGTTTCTAACTTGTTTAATAATCACTTCAGTATCACCAAGACATTTTAAATTTTTTTTGGCCTTAAAATGTGCCCGACATACCGGGAAATTTTTTTTTCTCATATGGACGAGATTTTTGACCTATAGGTTTATCAGACGGTTTTGGCCCATGGTTTTTTAATACCCACGGTGTTTTAATCTCTTGTAAAACTACTTAAGAAGCTCTCTACTTATATGTTTTTCTACATATGGTAGGTATAATGTAATATTACATATGTGTTTTGAATTCGGATGTGAATTTTGTAGAGTTTGTTGAGCATAGCTCCAAACAGATCTAGGTATTATATTGAGAGAGCGGTGGCTTGTAATAAAATTTGAGCAAGTGATTCTTGGTGGATGTAGCCCAAATTGGGTAAATCACATTAAATATTATCTCTTTGTGTTGTGTTATTTTATTCTACACTTTTATTTAAGATCTGTAATATTTTCTGCATATTAGTTTCTAATGTTACGATTCTATGAGGGATTATTTCGCATATTTTATCCCTTATTTCCTAACAATTAGAATCAGATCTTGGTTTGGTTTGCTGAAGTATTGAATTACAGTAAAATTTTTATCTTGAGTGGGAGCTATGGTAGATGATGGAAGATCTAGGTTGATAAATTAAATGAGCAAAATTTCAGTCTTTAGAAGATGTAGATGGAAGATTACCTTTATCAGAAGGATCTTTATATTCCATTATCTAAGAAGGTGAACAAACCCTCGAGCATGAAGAATGTGGAATGGGATTTGCTGGATAGGAAGGCACTTGGGAAAATCTGTTTGTGTCTTACATATTTGGTATTATTTAATGGTTCAAAGGAAAAGACTAAAAAAGACTGATGGATGCATTAGGGAAGTTGTATGTAAAACCCTCTGCCTCTAAGAATATATTTTTAATGAAAAAATTGTTTAATATGAAGATGTCTGAGAATGGTTCAGTAGTAGATCATTTAAATGATTTTAATACGGTTGTAAATATGATAGCTTAGGTTACAATAGAATTTGATGAAGAAGTTAGGGCTTTATTATTTCTGTGCTCTTTACCTGAGAGTTGGAATAACCTGGTAATGGCAGTAAGCAACTTAGTTCCATCTAACTCAAAGTTGAAGTTTGAGGATGTTGTAGGGGTGATTCTAAGAGAGGAAATGCAAAAAAAATCGTTGGGTATTCTTCTACTTCAAGGAATGCTTTGATAGTGGAAACTAGAGGGAGATAGAATAATAGAGGAAGCCATGGAAAATCAAAGGATCAGGCAAGGTCAAAATTAAAAATCAAGATAGTATGTTGGCACTATGAAAAGTCTGGGCATGCAAACAAGGACTGTTGGGAGCTTCAAGACAAGAAGAAGCAACATGAAGAAAACAAGGAGGCAAATGTGGCAACGGATAATGTATGTTAGGATGATTTGATTCTTTCTTTGCACAATATTATTGAATCTTGGGTTTTAGATTTGGGGGCTTCTTTCCATGCTACTCCACATAGGCATTATTTTGTTGATTATGTTCAAGGAGATTTTAGGCATGTTTTTCTTGGTGATGATGAGCCTTGCAACATAGTTGGAAAATGTTCTATTTAGGTTAAGAAGTAGAATGGGAATACTTGGCTATTGAAGGATGTCAGACATGTGCCTACATTAAAATGAAATTTGATATCAGCAGGGAAGTTGGGAAGTGATGGTTGTACTGTGATATTTACAGGAGACTCTTGGAAGGTTACCAAGGGTTCTCTTGTGGTGGCAAGAGGTAAGAAGGTTGGAACATTGTATTTAACAACTTATAGCATTAATGTTTGTAATCTTGTGGCTTCAGAAGTAGATACAACATTGTGGCACTATCGGCTTGGTCATATGAGCCATAAGGGTATGGAGATCATAAAGAATAATTTTCCTAGATATAAAAAAATAGGTTTGGAGTTCTGTGAGGACTGCATATATGGGAAATAGGAGCGAGTAAGGTTTCTCAAGGTTAGACCTACAAAGAAAGAGAGTAAGTTAGAGTTGGTGCATTCTGATGTATGGGGGCCGGCTCAGGTATCATCTCTTGGGGGTTCAAGTTATTATGTTACTTTTATTGATGATGCAACAAGGAAAGTTTGGGTTTATTGTATTAGAAAAAAATCGGATGTATTTGACACTTTTGTTAAATGGAAAGCCTTGGTAGAGAATGAAACAAGTCTTAAGCTAAAATGTCTTAGGTCAGATAATGGAGGGGAGTATTACAGTAATGAATTTGATGATTACTGTTCTAAGAATGGAATCCACATGCAAAAGGCAGTTCCAGGAACTCTGGAATAGAATGGTGTGTCAGAAAGGATGAACAGAACAATAATGGAATATGCTAGGAGTATGAGGTTACATGGAAGACTGCTTCTTTATTTTTGGGTAGAAGTGGTGAGCACAGTTGTGTACTTGATAAACAGAGGACCCTCAAGTGCCTTGGATGGAGGCATACCTAAGGATGATTGGTATGGTAAGAAAGTTGATTGTTCATTTCTTAGAATCTTTGGATGTGAGGTGTTTGTCCATATAGACAAGGGTGATAGGACGAAGCTAGAGGCTAAATCAGAAAAATGTACTTTCATTGGTTATGGTGGTGATGACTTTGGATATAAATGTTGGAGTATTAAGGACAAGAAAATAATTCGATCTAGGGATGTGGTCTTTAATGAGAAATTCATGTATAAGTAGCAGTTGTAGGAAAACAAGGAAGAATCCAAGAAATAATATGCAGTGGTAGAGGATCTTCTAGATGGGAAAGGGACACATGAATCAGTTTAGGAACCTCCTCAATAGGAACCACAAACTCCTATATTGAGGAGGTATTCTAGGGTAAGAAGAGAACATGAATTTTTTTCTCCTTCTCTTTATTATTTATTACTCACTGATAGTGGAGAACCAGAGAGATTTGATGAATCAATTTAGGTAGATGCCAGAAAGAAGTGGGAGCAAGCCATGGATGAGGAACATCAAGCTCTCATGGAGAACCAAACATGGGATTTGGTGAAGCTACCCGAAGGAAAAAGAGCATTATAGAAAAAGTGGGTGTTTAGAGTCAAAGAGGAAGAAGGAGGCAAGAAAATATACAAGGCCCAGTTGGTGGTCAAGGGGTTTGCACAAAAAAAGGTATAGATTTTGATGATATTTTTTCTCCTGTAGTAAAAAATGACTTCTATTAGAACTATTCTAGGAATAGTTGCAGTAGAAGACTTGCACTTAGAACAAATTGATGTAAATACTACATTTCTCCATGGTCATTTGAAGGAGGAACTATATATGTAGCAACCAGAGGGCTATGAGGTCAAAGGTAAAGAGGAGATGGTGTGCAAACTGAAGAAGAGCTTATATGGCTTGAAACAAGCTCCACATCAATGGTATAAGAAATTTGATAGCTTCATGATGGAGTAAGGTTATATTAGATGTCATTCTGACCATTGCGTGTATACAAAGAAATTTAAGGATGGAAGTTATATTATCCTGTGTTTATATGTGGATGATATGTTGGTTGCAGGTAAAAACGTGCAGGAAATAAAAGTACTCAAGAAGCAGCTAAGTGAATCCTTTGCCATGAAGGATTTGGGGGCAGCCAAACAAATCCTTGGTATGAGGATATCTCGGGATAGGAAGGAACAAAAGCTGAAAATATCTTAGGAAGAGTACATTAAGAAAGTCTTGGAGAGGTTTAATATGTAGGATGCTAAACTAGTTGGGACTCCATTGTCAGGCCATTTCAAGTTATCAAAGGAGCAGTGTCCCAAGAAAGAGTAGGAGAGAAACCAAATTTCCAAGGTACCTTTCTCATTAGCAGTTGGCAGCTTGATGTATGCCATGGTGTACACCAGGCTTGATATTTCCCATTCAATGGGAGTGATGAGTAGATTTATGAGTGATCTAGGTAGAGATCACTAGCAGGAAGTAAAGTGGATCCTTTGGTATTTGAGAGGGACCATGGGGGCAGTTTTGTGCTACAATGGATCAGACACCACTTTGTGTGGTTATGTAGATTCAGATATGGCTGGAGATGTAGACGTCAGGAGGAGCACAATAGGTTATGTTTACATTGTAGGTGGGACAACAGTAAGCTATATTTCATGACTACAAAAATTGGTGGCTTTGTCAACCACGGAAGATGAGTATATTGCTGCCATAGAGGAAAGAAAAGAAATGATTTGGTTACAAAAATTGCTTGAAGAGTTAGGGCATAAGCAAGAGGAAGGAAAGATGCATAGTGATAGTCAGAGTGCTATACACCTAGCTAAGAACTATTTTGTCCACTTTAGTACAAAGCATATATAGTTAAGGTACCATGTCATCAGGACAGCTTTGGAGGAAGAGAAGTTGAAGCTGTAGAATATTCATACTAATCAAAATCCTATAGACATGATGACCAAGGTGGTCACAAGGGAAAAAATGAAGATGTGTTCAGCTTTGGTTGGTCTTCAAGGAAACTAGTGAAGGGTTGAGAAGCTTGCACAGAGGAAAACTAGACTCTAAGTGGGAGATTGTTAGGTTGTGGAGCCTGTTTTCATGTGAGAAAATGTTGAAGAATGTACACTAAGAGTACTGTACACTTTCCAAAGTTGTCTCACTGGGGTTTTGGACCAAGGGCGGTAGCCCCCGGTAGCAGAAAACATGCCCAACATACTAAGAAACGTTCCCGACATACCAGGAAACATGATTTTCTCATATGGGCAGGATTTTTGACCCATAAGTTTATGGGACGGTTTTGGCCCATGGTTTTTTAATACCCACGGTTTTGTAAAACTGCTTAAGCAGTTGTCTACTTATATGGTTTTATGCATATGGTAGGTATAATTTAATATTACATATGTGTTTTGAATTCGGGTGTGAATTCTCTAGAGTTTGTAATTATGTAATTATTCAACTAATGGCCTTCGATCCGTAGGGATAGATAAAATGGATCAACTTTACGAGTCTTTGATGTGGTCAAGAAAAACATGTTCTCCAATGGAGGGGTAGCTGGTGTAGGTAATAGTCGTTTGGAATAGGAGATTGCAATATTGGAATTTAAACTATCACCCTTGATATAGTTGATAAGTCTTTCAATTTTCTCTAGATGAGTTTATAAGAACTCAGATTTAAAAATTTAAATCTTAGACTTCTTAACGTGTTAAATGATGTAAAATGGATTGGAAAGAGATGAAATAGTTTCTCCCAAGGAAGTAGATTCTTTAGCGGATGAAGGAGCTATTACCTTATAAGTTGGCATATTTTTAGCAATGGGGTTAGATGAGTGGGAAAAAATGGCTGATTTTTTATGAATATTTAAGGCCTTTGAAGGACTAATTTTAGTGGAAACAAAATTAAAACTATGAGAAGTAATATAAGACTTACTTGGTATGGAAGACTTATTTTTTCTCACCACGAGGTTTGAATTATCATTTATAAACTCCATAGAAGGAATATGTAGAAATCCTTTGTTGATTTTTTTGTAGAGTCACCACATGAGGAACTTCTTTCTTCTTCTTCTTCAGAGTGGTGAAGGAGGAAGCTCCTTTTTTGGATTGGGAGTGGGTGAATACTACACATGATTATATGGGTGTATCTCCATCATCATCATACTCTCCCAAGGAATACTCAATGAAATTGACTTATACCTCATCTTTTACTTCTTCAATCGTAAATATGTTACCATCCTCATTTTCTTCCAATAGTTCTTCAATTTTTTCTTCTTCCTCCTCAGCATCACAGGATGGATTAGTACGAGGGGATTCAAGAGCAAGCCTTCAAGGTGATTTGATGAATCCTTTGCTTATTTGGGAAGTTCTTCCTATGAGCATCTCTATTCATGGAAGCATGAGTGAGCTAATTCTTGAGGGAGAGAACATCATTAGCTAGATTTTGTATAACAAGTCTGTTATTCCTGCATTTGAACTTCCGTCTTGTTCTTTGTTTGAACCTTGTTTTATTTTCCATAACATTATCAAGTCATCTTGAAATTTAACAAGTTTTTGTTTCTGAATTAAATTAGTTGGTTGATTCCTTCTTAGTGTGCAAATAACTTTAGGAAGTTGAGAATTCGTGAAAAATATTAACTTTTTATCCTCCATAGGAAAGGAAGGTTTGAGGATTTTGTAGAGCATTTGATCGAATTTTGTTATAAACTCCCTCATTGGTTCGAAGGGATCCTTTTGTAGTTGAGACCAAAAAGCCATAACGACATGAGCATATTTAGTAGGCTTGAACTTAGATTCAAATTTAGTTTTGATGTCATCCTAGTTGGTTATAGACATCCTTGACAAATGGTAGACAGGGAAAATTTTAGTGGCGAATATTCGTATTATGGCTAACATTCCATTTCTGAAAATTTTGAAAAGGTGAATTTTCTGGCGCGGGTCAGTGACCTGTTCGCCTAAAAATTACACTTTAATTTTTTTTAGGGGTCAGCTTCGCCTACCCTTGAAAAATATCCCCTATATAATCCTAGATTATTTTCCAGGTAGAACACTTCTACTTCACATTTGTCAACGATATGATATATCCCGTATTGCAGACGTGCGACAATGGGGTTATTTGTTGACGTGTGACACTAACGGATAGTTGACACATGATAAGGAGGTACTACAGATATTGACTCATAGTAGACACATGACAAAGAGTTTGTTGATGAGCGACATGAAGATTTTTTCGATGCGCAAGCAGAGGGCGGAGGCTACAAATGCGCGACAAGATATTTGATGTCACACGTCAACAAATAACCCTCATTGACGCACGTCAATAGACCTCATTGACGCACATCAATAGACCTCATTGATGCGCGTCAACAACCTTGTTGACGCGCGTCAATGAGGTCTGTTGATGCACGTTAACAACCTTGTTGATGCGCGTTAATGAGGTCTGTTGATGCGCGTCAATGAGGGTTATTTGTTGACGTGTGACACTGACAAATAGTTAACGCGTGACAAGGAGGTACAATAGATATTGATGCATAGCAGATGTATGACAAAGAGTTTTTTGACGCGTGACACGGAGATTTTTTTGATGAGAAAGTAGAGGGCGGAGGCTGCAGACGCGCGGTGGGAGATTTTGCTGTCGCACGTCAAAAAAATTGCATTGACGCACGTCAATGCATTTTTTTTTACGCGTGACAACAAAATCTCCCGTCGTGCGTCTGCAGCCTTCTGTCTCACCACTTGACAATCAGGCGAAATGTTTTCATACAACCCCCAAAAAATTCGCCTTCCCGCGAAACCAGTTCCGGGGATATTTGCCAGGTATTTTCCACCTCCAATTTCCAAGAGGTCTCTTAAAATGAACCCTGATGGTAGAACCATTTTATGACCACATCTTGAACATTGTACAAATAGAAAGACTGAAACATCTTCATATCCTATGCTTAGTACCCCATAAGCAGTGATGAAAGCTATAATTTGGTCATCCAGGCACTTCTTCCCATCACCGTAGAACCTGGAAAAGTTATTTCATGATCCTCTATGTAAATCATGGAAAGGAGGGTTAAGAGCCAATGGAACAATGTTTTCCCCCCAAGGAAACAGTGCTTATTGATTCATATGATGTTCTTCTTATGATTCTCCCTCTATAAATTCTTCCCTAAATTATTCTACAGTTCTTCTTGTTCTCCTTCACTTGGAGGAGAAAATTTTAATGGTTGTTATAGTGTTTCCACAATGGGGAAATCAGGATCAAAATCTATAACATATTATCAATCATTTTTCCTCCTTATTTGATTAAGGGAGATTCTAAAGTTATCGCTTTGTTTCTACTCAAAAGTTTGATCTGTGATGCCACTTGCAAGGTTAGATCTTGTAAACCTCATGTCATCTAGCTTGCTAGGTAGATGCACAACTAAAAATAGATTTATCTTAAACTCTTCTAGGTTGACTTTGAACTTATATGGAACATTGAAGGGCTTAAGCATGTTCATCCTTGAGGTCTAAGATTCTTAAAGTAGTGTAATAATTATTGAATCTCTCTATATTATGCTAAATACAATTCCTTATATTAATTGAGAGGCCCTCTTGGGTGTCTTCAAAGAACAAGATATTGTGTGGTAATACAAGAGGATTACAATGGATAACCATGGATGAGAAAATGTTGGGCATATATGGAGGCTCTTATGGCTTTCAATATATATATTTTTTTTATTTTTCAGGTAATTACTTTTTAGGTATTTTTATTATTATGATGTGGTTCAGAGACAAAATATTCCCCACGGTGGGTGCAAAAAATTGTTGGAAAAATAATTTATCACTAGGAAAAATTATTTTATTTTCACCAATGCTCCGGGACTATGTCCCTCTTGCTTGGAAAAGGGGGAGATCTATTTATTACATGCAAATTAAAAAAAACTATGTAGTTGACGAATAGGATGTGGATCATAAAAGAACACTCCACTAATCCTACGGAAAATTATTTCACCTCACGCAAGGGAATAATTTGCAAGGAAGGTGAGATAACAAGAGTGAAAATATAGAGAGAGGGGGTTAATCCTATAAGTAGGATTAAACAAATTCTTACAAGTATTAACAAAAGTTTATCAACACACAATTATAAGGTAAAAAAACTTTTCTAGCTATGACAAGACAAAATGAATCATATACATAAAATTCCATTCATTCACTCATCAAAGGATTTTACACCATTCTTGTTCATACAATATTGACACATTCACACATTCACAAAGAGAGAGAGAGAGAGAGAGAGAGAGAGAGAGGAAATATGTGAAAATGGGATAGAGGAAATACTATGTTTTCTTTTTCTTTGTAATGCAACAACTATCTACTCATGAACTTAACAAATTGAAAACCCTTTGAAATGAGCGAGTCATACATACATATATATATATATATTTAAAATGACTATTTCCTACCCCCATATAAATTTTCACTAACCTTTACAACAAGTGACCTTTCGTATTCATAGGAAAGAAATTGATTCCCTTTTTTATTAATTGAAGGAGACTCATTACAAAATATAACTATAGATCACATTTTAATGAATAAGAGAAAATTAAAAAGTTAAACCCCCAATGAAGAAATAAACATGAAATAAGATAGGGAGGGGTGGGAAAGAGAGAAGATAGGAGATAACTACTAAAAAGAAGATGATGCACATGTCGATGGATATTCACTTGGTGACAGACTCTTAGAGAGTGCTAATGGAAAGATCTCGATACCTTTTAACTCCTTACTGAAGATCCACTATGAGTGTTACCTTCTCTACTTTTGGAATGTATACAAAACTCAGGGCCTTGAGTGAATTCTCGGGTGTGGCATTGATATTTTTGTATTTTGTGAACCGTTCTTGATGCTTCTTCACGATGTTAAAGATATCATCTCTGACCTCCACAAGATATTCCAATGTATCTTCATTGAAATAAAAAAGATCTCTAACCTCCTTCTTAAGCAATCAAATGGTATTATGAGATCATCCACTAAAGTGTTTTCATCCACCGCGGGTACTCCAAGTTTCTTTACTTCCACATTGATATATTCTTGCATATTTTAAGTACATGCCTTGTACGAGTCCAATTCATAGAGAGCATGATTTAGCATCTCGTATTAAAGACCAAGAGTTCTAACCAAAACTTGTGACATGTTTTTAGATGTGGAGCTGAGCACAATTCTTCCCACCAATATAGAAGAGTTGATTTTTCCCATTTTGGTTACCATTGGAACACCTAGTTCCAATTTTATTTTTCTTATTTGATTTTGTCTCTAGTCATCCTTAATTTTATGGTAGTTGAAATCATGTATTCAAAAAAGGTGAGAATCTCAGGAAGGAAATTCTTACCTTTCCCAATAATCTTTCTCACCCACTTGTCATTTTGCATGCCTTACATTGTGAAGTCTTGAGTCTTTCTAATGGACTCTAGATCAAATATATTAAAGTGAATAACTTCCTCAGTTGGAAGAGATGAAACAAAATTTATATTCATTAAGGTTTTTACATACGAGGTGATGGTTCTTACATGATCTTCTAGTTCAATTTTCTCTTTATACTCCTCGTTTCTTGCAAGAAGGAGAGTGGATGATTCTTTGAACAGGTGGGCATCTCCCTTGTGAATTTTCAGTCCTAAAGCAATGGTGCTCATTTTACATAGTCAGATGGGGTCATCTCAAAAATAGGATTGATTACCTTCAAATGAACTACCTCTATGTACTGATTTCCCAAAGCACCACTGAAGAAGTGGGAAAAAACTTGATATTTCTTTCCTTTCTTCATTTTCACCATTATGGATATGGATTGAAAATATGGAACCATTGCTTGTTGAATCATGTTGGTATCTCATTTAATCATATCTTTTACCCATGGGAATATTTTAGTTTATTTAGGCTCATTGTTAGGCATGATTTTAGCTTCTTTCTCTGATTGATAAGGTACATCTTGCACTAGTTGATTTGGTGCAACAGTAAAGGAGGAGATACTTGGAGATCGTTGAGGGATTGATTGATGTGATGGATCAATTTCTCCTTGTTCCAAACCTTCTATAGGATATTGTGTTTCTCTTTCCTTTTTTTACAACCTCCTGTAGTGCAGGACCTTGGATTCTACTTACTTTATTATTGAGATCTCTCTTGAGTGAGAAGATCTACAATTTTTCTCATTTTCTCTTGAAGTGGAGACGTGAGATTTTTTCCTTTTGAGATTCAGGAAACTTCCTAATTTGATGAGTATAGATTTCTTGTTTTCGAACCATTCTTTGGATATATGAATTACCACTTTGGTTGATTAATTTATGTTCAATTACTCATGGATGCTCCCTGAGACTTGTGGGAGGGGTGAGGCTTTCACCGCTTGATACTTAGGATTGTACATTTTAGTTCCATCATCTTTAATTCCAACCTCGAATCAATATAACTTGAAATTTTTCATGTCCAACTGTAATTCTCATATGATCATACTCCTTAACCTCAAAATCATTTGAGTAATTCACCCAATAATCCTTTATTTGTGGAACATGGTGAAAATCAGGAAGATGGAATGTTTCTAGGTTGCTCCAAATGTCAAAATATGGGCCCTTGGTGTGTATGAGTAGATGTTAAAAGGAGTGAAGGAAGATTCTAATTTCTTAGTTTTTTGAGAAGTACTTGACGAAACAGATAAGGTAAAGGTGGTAAGAGGAATACCTGTTTTGGGATGGTTGAAGGTTGTATGCACGCGTATCTGAATTCTGAATCAAAGTGATTGTGAGACCTTCCTTTTGGCTAGGAGGAACTACCTATATAAGAACCAAAACAAGACCACCAAAGAGAGTTAAACAATATATGCAGTGGACTGCCTAACATATGCTAGATCCTGGAAGTGTGATACTTCCTAGATGGCTGTCAATCCATTGTTTAAAACAATTCAATGCTGAAATAAAGTAAATATTGTCCTACTGTAGTTTAATATGATTTAGGCATCTCATACAAAACACAATAGGCTAGATCTAATCTAACAGGATAGGCTAGAAGGAGATCTAGAGGTCAAGTAGGTTGGTTATAGGTGAATCTGAGCTAACAGGCTAGGTTAGATATAGATCTGAAGGTCAAATAGGTGTTCAAGTAGGTATATGTCAGAAACAAGTTTTTATTCTGGTAGAGATTAGGTGACACAGAGACCGACCATGGTTTTATAAAACCAATGATGGTTTTATGTAACCGATGACGGTTAGAGAGAACGATGATGGTTAAGTCGGGGGCTGGTGGAATCACACAGTCTGGGTTTTTGGAGTTTTGGGGCAAAAGTGGAGTGGATAGAAGATGGGGATTGATCACAGAGGGGGTGTAGATATGTTGTGAAGGTCTGAGACTACTGAGGAGGTCAAATAGGAAATTGGGCCAAGTATTAAGATGATTAGGTATGGAAGGTGGCTGCAACTGGAGAGAGGGAATGGACAGAGGGTAAAAGACTAGGTTCCTTTACCACAAATACTACAGATGATGATAAGAAAATGAAATAGATGGAAGGAGGATACTTACTCTTTTGTGAGGTACAGGTCTGAAGAATAATGAAGAAGTTGCTGCGTTGGAGGATGCTGGGAAGAAAGTTTCACTATTGTGCCAGTGTATTTGGTTGCCTTTGTTGATCACAAATCAATCTTCGTTCTGCTATCGTGTCTAAAGAGATCGAACTCGAGATCAAAAGTTTTCCAACCAACCCATATTAGAAAGCTGTAGATGGGTCTAAATAGGCCATTTGGTCCATTCCGGTATAACCAGCGTCGGTTTAGGGTGAACCGACATTAGTTTAGGTGAGATATCTCAGGTTCAAAAACTAGGAAGTTGATCCAATATTTGATAAGGGTATTTTCTTTTTCTCAGGGTGAAAACTGACCTTAGGAGGATTTTAAATGTGAGGTGAGGGGATGGGTCTAATGTTAGCTTTTATTTAGGACATTGGGTTAGGGTTTAGGTCACCTAATGGGTCAAATGACTTGGTTAGGTGAGGTGCATTTAATCCACTATTTGATAAGGGTTTTTTTTCTCCGGAACATGATAAAGTGATTAACCTTATTTTAAATGTGAGGTGAGGGGATGGGTCTAATGTTGAGGTATAATTATTTAGGACATTGGTTTAGGGTTAAATAAGGTTAAATGGGTAATGTGTGTGGGGGTAAAAGTTAGGTCATTAATTTAATAAAATAATTATATTAAATAGGTGTGTGAGGGTAGTGAATTAATTTAATGTAAATAATTAAATTAATGTGTGTGTGGGTAAAAGGTCATTAACTTAATTAAAATAATTAAATTAATATGTATGGAGGTAAATGCATTAATTTAATTAAAGTAATTAAATTAAAATGTGTGGGGTGCAGGAGGTAGGTGATAAGGTGTTGAGGATGAGGAAGTGATTATAGGGCTGCGCTAGGGGACCAAGGTGATTACGACACGATTTCGGTGTCTACATTTTGCCCCTTTTATTGCGTAGCTTGTATTGGTAAGCGACGCTAACAAAAATAAGATGTGGTTGCCCCATGTGTGGGTGAAGGTGATCCCCCTCAAACCAGGAACTGATGAGGTGGACAGAGTGACATCGGTGAGTGGTTTGATAAAAGTGGATGCAAAGTGGAATGATGAGAAATGAGGAATGGGGTAAAGGGAAAATCGGGATATAGGTAAATGGGTAAATCGGCCAAGGTCAAAGGTAGTGGCAGTTGAATGCACGCACATGTATAAACTGTGACATGGTACCAGGTTGAAGAGCTTGCAAACTCTACATCGTCTAAGGTCGATAGGTTTATCCAAACAAGGTTGAAGTGAATCTGGTATCCAAGGTATAGGATAAGGTCAGGAAACACAATGTAGGTTAGGTGCAGGAACGTTTAGGTATGTTCCAGTACACCAAAGGTAGGGTCAGGATAAACAGCATGGCAATAGGCAAGGTAAGGGCATGAGGTAAATCAACATGGGTAACGGTGTCGCAAGGTATAGCGAGCACATTGATTCAAAGGTCACAAATATTTTCCAGGTCTAGGTAGATAGTCACAACATGGGTAAGGCCGAGGTAGGGGTAAAATAATGAGGTTTCAAACAACTGACGAGTTGAGGTTGAAGAAGGTGGATGGCCAGAGGGGAAGGAAAAGTGGTCTAGGTAGGTGTTGGGTAGGCAAAAGAAATTGGAGGTAAGGAAAATTAGGTCAATGTGAAGGCAATGAGTAGGCAAGGTAACCGACATTGGGTCAGTATGAACCGATGATGGTCTATGGGAACCAACATCTAGGTGAACGAGGGCATACGAACGATGTCAGTCAAGGGTTAACCGATGTCAGTCTAGTCGGGTAGGGTATAAAAAGTGGAAAACCCACGTTTAAAAATTCATTTGTGCATTGTTAAAAAGAAGAAAAGGACAAGAAGAGAGAAAAGAGGAAGAGGACAAAAGAGTACGGCAGAGAGATTGGTTGGCGAGCCCCATAGGTGAGATTGGTTGAGTGAGAGGTGGGGACACGAGATCAGATCGAGCGAGGTGATTGGTTGGGAGAGGTAGAGGACATTCGAGGATGGCGGAGGCCAGAGAGGGATTGGGAGGAGTGGTGCAGAGGCCAGAGGTTCCACCACGATGGCAGCAGCGGGATCAGGTAGGATCCGAACCTTTTGATTCATTGTTTGGTGAATTTGATGCAAAATATAGAAAATATAAAAAATGGGGGGTTTGGGGGGAAAGAATTTCAAAATGGGAAAAAGAGAGGGAAAAGGGAATGGGGAAGGGTAGGGTTTAGAGTAAAGAGGGTAATAGAGGGACATTTAGGGGTGTAAGGAGTGAGTTGGGTGGGTAGAATGAGTAGGAAGGGAAAAAGTAGGGTTGGGAAGTCATGGCGGGTGGCACGACAGTGACCGACGTCGGTCAGCATGTGGCCAACGTCGGTGGGTAGTGACCGGTATCGGTCACAAGAACAGTGACCGATGCTGGTCAAGGGGAGACCGTGGTCGGTCAAGGGATAATCGGGGTCAGTCAACCTAAGGTTAAGTTGGGACAAAAAAGGGAATAGAGTAAGGGCAGGGTGGGAAAGGATTAGGTGAGAGGGAAAAGGGTTAAGGGAGACGGGAAGGGTTTAGGGTGGCTTGGGTGAGGGGTAGGGTAGATAGTTTCAGGTGGATGGGTTTGGGTAGGTTTGGGTGAGGGTTAGGGTAGATAGGTAGGGTAGATGGGTTTGGGTAGGTTTGGGTGAGGGATAGGGTAGATAGGTTTGGGGGAGGGTTAGGGTAGATAGGTAGGTTTGGGTAGGTTTGGGTGAGGGTTAGGGTAGATAGGGGTAGGTTAAGGTTAGGATAAGGGTAGATGGGTACTAATACATTAGGTTTTCTGGTGGGATGTACAGGCCCGAGACGAGTTACAGATGAGGGCCCGGGTGCCGCCCTTATTATTGATAGTACGGGTGAGCATGACGCAGGAGGAGTGGCAACATGTTGTAGAGGTGGGGTTGATAGGGGTGAGGCACTACTGGCATGTAGTCCAGGAGGTGAGTCTGATGGTTTCCCTCATCGATAGATGGGACTCGGCGACCAACACCTTCCATATGCCGACGGGTGAGATGACGATCACCCTGGAGGATGTCTACAGGATCCTGTGGTTGCCCATATTGGGGGCCCAGGTTTATTCTATCTCTTCAGAGGCGTCTGAGGAGCTACTAGCACCCATTTTTGGTGAGGGTGTAGCAGACCTGATGTTCCATAGTGCTAGCATGAGCTATGGAGCGATGTATAGAGCTCATCCAGAGGAGATGAGGTTAGTGGTACTTTTGATGGAGGCAGTGTGCTGCTTTGCACTGTCGGATGTAGAGGGTGGGAGATTCCTGAGGTCACTGATGGGAGTCCTTCATGACATGATGATATAGCGGACACGGTTCACATGGGCACCTGCATTGCTAATGCAGGTATATAGAGAGCTATGGGCCTATGGGTGACTGTGGAGGTTCAGCATCTGTTGCGTCGTACTACTGCATTGTTGGGCTTACGAGCACATTGTTTGTGTTCGACCAGTGGGGATGCCTCTGGTAGATGCATTCCCATGGAGAGTTTTGAGAGTTGGGTACAGGCGGTGGGTACCAGCCATGGGAGAGGCCTGAGGTGCCAGAGCTACTCATGATGTAGCTTACTACAAGAGGTTGTTGGAGGGGTTATCCGGGGTGGACATCATTTGGAGGCCGTATGTGGGCTTCCCCGCATACAGACAGATGGCCACAGAGCTAGATGGGCTACAACTATATCTGTGGATAGAGGGGAGGAGAGTGGGAGAGCATGAGCAGATACCCGTAGAGTGGGTTAGGCGCCAGTTCGGGTTAGTCCAGGATGTACCACCTCTGTTCCCACAGTACAGGAGAGATGACGTGGAGAGACCTATGTCTCCACCATGACCCACAGTGCCAACTGGACAGGAGGAGCAGCCAGTAGATACACATATTGATGATGTTGGGGTTACAGATGGGTACAAGCAGTGGTGGGTGGCACAGTTATGAGCAGTACCACCCAGGCTAGGGTAGCCAGACTTAGCCACCATCACAGTTCAGAGAGACACCCTACAGGGGCAGGTGGCTACTTTGGTGATGCAGCTTGGGATTATGCAGGGGTAGCTCACAGGTTTAGAGGCACAGGTTGCCATCTTACAGGCCCAGATAGCTACACTACAGGCTCAAGCAGGGCAAGGATAGGTACCCGCACAGGCAGAGGTAGGAGGAGATAGAGATGGAGAGGAGGTAGTGGGAGATGGAGGGGAGATAGCCACTCTATAGGCACAGGTGCAAGCTTTACAGCGCCAGTTAGTTGACCACAAGCAGGGGAGGTTACAGGTCTACAGAGCTAGCTGATAGTAGCACAGGCACAGATTACTACCCTGTAGGCCCAGATATCAGGCACAGTAATAGCTTCTAGGGCTGACTCAGGCCATCTAGTACCACACAGGGCTCAGTGTAGGTTCTAGGACAGGGTCCCATGGTACAGGCATCCCACAGGTAGGGAGACCCATGGCACCCCCACAGACAGTGACCATGGTTAGATTCTAGGATGCCCTAGCAGAGGCACGATATTATCAGGATCATTTGTTAGCTACCGAGCTAGATGTGCCCTCCTATGCCGAGTACAGAGCATAGCAGGCCTCCAGTGAGAGGACTAGATCTCGCACTCACTGTGTGGAGAGTACAGGGGGCCGGAGAGCCCAGGACAGGGTCATGGTGAGGCCACTAGTGTGCAGAGGCTAGCCCCAGGTGAGGGGCCATCAGCAGGAGGTGAGGTAGGTGTCGGGCACTAGACAGGTGTGGTAGAGGGGTCGGGAGAGACACAGTCACAGGGAGCATTCCCCGACATCAGATGGGGAGATGATTGACTTGCTATGGACCGGCCTGTGTGCCAAGTCATTTTTGTATGGATTATATATGAGACCGGCCTGCATGCCGAAGAGATTTTGTATTTATTATGATTTTTGTTTACATGATACCGACCTGCGAGCTGAAGATATTTTTGTATTGGATAGCGGCCTGCGAGCCAATGATGTATGAGAGACAAATGTATTTCTGAGATGAGTGTACATTATTGTTGATACACATGTATTTATATGATGAGATGTATGAGGTTCATTTGATTATGTGTTGTGATGTGTATTTTATTTACTTTATGATGATATGGATGGAAACTAGACGAGTTAGGCATGATAGAATCAGGTCATAGGCATGGATCGAGTCAGGATGGTTTAGGCATGGATCAAGTCAGGTTAATTTTAGGCAGGGATTGAGTCAGGTTAGTTTAGGCATGGAGGTTGGTTTAGGCATGGATTGAGTCAGGTTGGTTATAGGCAGTTTGGAGGTATCGGAGTCAGGTTGGTTTAGGCATGGATTGAGTCAAGTTGGTTTAGGCATGGTGGAGTTATGGATTGGTTCAGTTTAGGCATGGATTTTCATTTCAGTATTTTGGTAACAAATGGCAATATAAATGCATGAGATGGTGTAAAATGTGGAAAATGCTGGTTATGTATGAAAATGTGAAATAATATAAGTGGTAAAAGTTATGTGGTATATGGTTTAGATGTCAAGGTTTTGATACGAATAGGAAATAAAAAAGAAAAAAAGGGGGGAAATGGTTAGGGTAAAGAGTGGCCAAGCTAACCTTCCAGGGCCCCATGCCCTGGAAGTGCTACCTACATAGTCCCGGCGAAAAGGGACCTCAGGCCAATGTAGTTCTCCCATAGGCTAGGGAAGAATATGAAAAGATAGAAGGAGGTAGGTAGGTTGATAGGTAGGGTTGAAAGGGATGTCCAGGTCATAGTTTGGGGATGATTAGGTCAAGGTGATTTTAGGTCGATAGGTAGTCATAGGTATAATTCCAAGTCATAGGTATAATTAGGTGGAGGTCATTGATGTTTGGGTTGAGAATAGGTAGATAGGTAAAGGTGATTTTAGGTTGATTGAGGTGGGAGAAGAAAATCCCAAAAGACAGGCGTCGAGGGTCTAGTCCTATATAGGAAGATCAAAAGGTAATGAAGAAGAGAAAAGATAAGAGGGGGCAAGAAAGCCACCCGATTGGCAAGGATCAAAATGTATGAAACACATCTACAGATAGGCTAGTGAACGTAAGACCCTAAAGACATTGCATGATTGATTATTCTAAGAGTGAAGAATAGTCACATGATCACCAAATGTCATTAGGTTCAGCTAGGTCCCTTGAGGTATGAAGGTGAAAAGACAATGGGTAAGGAGGTGAAGGTAATCAGGTCATATGTTATGAAGCAAAAATGCCTTGGGAAAGGAATCCAAGATCACAATAGGCAAGTCCATGACGAAAAAGTTTACTTTTCTTTTTCTTTTTTTTGACTTTTTTAGATAGAATGATCGATGTGGGAAGTCTATACGGGATGAATATATGTCTCCTTGAGTCTTCACGAAGCTGATCAATGCGGGAAGCTTTTGAATAGGTATTATTTTATTTTTATTTTTTATTTTTGAGAAAAATAGTCTTCTTTTTGGAAAGACTATGTAGATAGTTGTGAGATTTTTATAGCTGTCCTTCGAGGGAGTAGTCTACTTATAGTGACAATTGAAGGCAAAAGATGTCCTTTTGAGGGATTCATCTTTTATATTGGAAGTTTGACTCAAGGAGTTAATCCCTTATTTTTGGAAATATTTTTTTTTTGGCTTTTAAGTCATGGACGAGACTATAATGAAGCATTTGGTTCTTGTTGAGAAGGCAAGGGTGAACGACCATGGGATCTCATCTAAAAGAAGACGAAAAGTATCCATGAGAATCATGCCATGTGCAGAGCTGTGGTGCACATATTTAAGAGAAGGAAAAAGGGTGATGGGTAATCACATGATTCTTGTTTAGTCATTGAAGTGGAGGGGTGGAAAAGAGAAAGGTGAATGACACTCAAGGGACAAGCATGTAATAGATAAATAGTGATGTAGGACTAGAAGTCAATAGTAGAATGGTCAAAGATGCAAGGCATTGAGGGGCTCAGGTTTGGGCTTACCATCAAGTGAAGACAAGCGATAAGCACCTGATCCATAGTCATGGGTCACGATGTATGGTCCAAGCCAATTAGGAGAAAATTTTCCCCGTTTGCTTTTTTCTACTTTGGTTATGTGTTGATTTTCCTTAAGGACAAGATCACCAACCTTGAAGGTGTGTTCATGGACATGTTTTTCATAGGCACATTCTTGATGCATTTTTGGTAGACTTGGAGATGGTCGAGGGCATGAAGACGACATTCGACATTCGTCTAATAACTCAAGTTGTGCTAAACGGTCTTGGCAAAAGTCATCATCAGTAAGCATATCTTGAAGAGAGATACAGAGAGATGGGATCTGGACTTCGAGAGGAAAAATAGCCTCGGTACCGTAGACCAGAGAAAAGGGAGTGGTAGCAGTGGAGGTGTGAATACTAGTATGGTATGCCCAAAGAGTGAAAGGAATGTGCGTATGCCAATCCTTCCCAGTATCGTTAACCACTTTCATGAGAATTTTGTTTAGGGTTTTGTTGGTGGATTCGGCCTGGCCATTGGTTTTTGGGTAATATGGAAAGGAGAAGCTTAGTTGGATGCCGAAGGTGTCGCAAAGTTTCTGTAGAGTTTTGTTTTTGAATTGTTTTCCATTATCAGTGATAAGGCGATGTGGAACACTGAAGCGACAAATAATGTGATGATTGATGAACTCACATATTTTCTCAGCTTTAGTGGAGATGAGGGGTATGGCTTCAACCCATTTGGTGTAATATTCGGTAGTGGTGATGATCCATTGATGTCGTAGGGAAGAGTGAGGATTGATCTCTCTGACAAGATCCAAACCCCACTTGAGAGAAGGGCCAAAGGTCATGAGCGACCTGTAAGGCATGACTAGGTGTGTGATGAATATTGGCATGTTGTTGGCATTTTACACAATGCGTAACGTAGTCACTAAAATCATGATTAAGGGTCGGCCAGTAATAACCTAGGTGAAGAATGCATTTAGCAACAACAAAGCCACTGAAGTGACCTCCACATATGCCATCATGAGCTTCTTTAATGGTATAGGGGATTTCAGAGCTGGTAAGGCATCGTAAGAGGATACCATCAAAGCCATGTTTATAGAGGAGGCCACCCATGATGACATAATGAGAGGCCTTTTTGAGAAAGGTGCATTGTCCATTACGTGTGAGATCAGGAGGCAATATAGAAAGGGAAAGGTAGTCCGCAAGCTGCTTATACCAAAGGTCTTGTGTGTTTAGTGAGGTAGTTCGGACGAGGTTAACACAACAAGATTTATAAGAAGGTCTTAGTATGCATTTTACGGTAACAAAGATGTCTGAATTGTCAGGTGAAGCAGGTATTTGGGAAGCGAGGCAGGCCATGGTATCCACGAATTTATTGGTGGATCGTGGAACAGTTTGAATTTTATAGCGGTCAAAGGTAGTCAACATGATGCCGACGTAACGTTTGTACTCTTGAAGTATTTCATTATGACACTGATAAACACCATTGACTTGGTTTACTACCAATTGAGAATCACCAAAGATATTAATGGACTTAACCTCTAAGGCATAGGCAGTCATGAGACCCAATACGAGGGCTTCGTATTCGGTGATATTGTTGGTGCATTCGAAGTCGAATTTGAATGATAAGGGCATGGGTTCACCATCAAGAGGAATGAGGATAATTCTTGCACCACCCCCACGCTGACATTTAGAACCGTCAAAGAATAAGGTCATTTGGTAAGGGTCGTCATCCAAAGAGAGGTTAGCAATGGATTCATCAAGGAAATCAAAGTTCGAAGATTGATTCCTAGAAAGAGGCGCATCAGCAAGCTGGTCAGCAATGGCCTGGCCCTTGATAGATTTTTGGTGGATGAATTCGAGGTCTAGGTCAGTAAGAAGCATGAGACAACATGCGGTACGTTGATTTTGGTAATGTTTAGCATACATGAAGTGTAAGGGGTCAGTGTTAGTCACAACATAGGTTTTGTGGTTGAGTAGGTAATGGTAAAGTTTGGTGGCAACAAAAAATAAGGCTGAGTAAAAAATTTCAGGGTGAGTGTATCGGATTTCGTAGTCCAGAAGGGTATGGCTTATGTAATAAACTGCCTACTCCCTATGTTGTTCGTCATGACTCACGATGAGCGAGCATAGCCCCTAAAGAGTGATCAGTAGCAGAGATGTATAGGTAGAAGGGTTGGTCATCTTTAGGTGGAATAAGTACGGGTGGTTGGAGAAGGTATTGTTTTAATGCCTCAAAAGCTTTGTGGTAGTAATCATCCCATTTGAAAGAGACATCCTTTTTGAGAAGGTGATGAAACGATTGACAACAATCAAAGAGTTGGGAAATAAATTGACGAATAGATTGCAACTTGCCCTACAATCTACGAAGCTGGCAAAGGTTAGTGGGTGGAGGCATATCGAGAATGGACTTGATTTTAGAAGGGTCAACCTCTATACCACGTAAGGAAACAATAAATCCCAGGAGCTTTCCTGAGAGAACCGTGAAGACACATTTCTTGGGTTGAAGGCGAGCACAATACTTGATAAGGTGATCAAAGATGGTTTTCAAGACAGTAAGATGTTCGGCCCGATGTTTGGATTTGGCGAGAAGATCATCTACATAATCTTCTAATATACAGTGCATAATATCATGGAACATGTAGGTCATAGCCCGCTGATAGGTGGCACCAGCATTTTTAAGGCCGAAAGGCATGACTCGATAGCATAAGGTCCCCCAAGGGGTAATGAATGTGATTTTTTTTTGATCCTATAGAGCGAGAAATATTTGGTTATAACCCGAGAAACTATCCATAAGTGATAGCATCTCATGGCTAGCGGTAAGGTCAACCAACTGGGTAATACCAGTTAGAGGAAAATCATCTTTTGAGTAGGCAAGGTTGAGATCACAGAAATCGGTGCAAATGCGAAGTCCCCCTGTTGCCTTAGTGACAGGGACGATGTTAGAAATCCATTGGGGGTAATCGGTGGGTAAGATGAAGGAAAATGAGAGAAGGCGTTGAAGTTCTTCTTTGACAAGAAGAGCAATGCGAGGGTGCATTTTCTTCAACTTTTGTTTTACGGGTTTGGCATCGGGAATGGTTACACTATTGTGGACCACGATAGTGAGATCGATACCAAGCATGTCAGCATAGGACCAAGCGAAAGCATGTCTATGATTTTTAAGAAAAGAAATGAGGGCTTCCTATTCAGCAGCATCCAGAGATTGGCCAATCTTGAGAATGTGGGGGTCATCCTGAGTGTGAATGCTGACTTTGATAGTCAATTCATTCAACATTGTTTGTGTCTCAGAAGGTAATGACCAGTGAATATAAGAGTCTTTAGCACCAAGGTAGGTGAGTATGGACTCATCATCCTGACATTGAACAACATTAATAGAAGGAGTATCGTCCCCTATCATGTCAAGATACAAGAAAGGAAGAGAGGAAGGAGCCTCGCCATTGTGGTGATATGTCAGAGGGCCCAAGGAAATGGTATTTATGAAAAAAAAGGTAGGAGGGATAGATTCAAGATCCATCAACTCCGTTGGTGAATTTGGTGAAGGTAGGGTAGGTGAAGAAGGTAGGGAAGGGTCAATGTCTTCAATGAGTTCAATTCAACATTGTTTGTGTCTCAGAAGGTAACAACCGGTGAATATAAGAGTCTTTAGCACCAAGGTAGGTGAGTATGGACTCATCATCCTAACATTGAACAACATTAATAGAAGGAGTATCATCCCCTATCATGTCAGGATACAAGAAAGGAAGAGAGGAAGGAGCCTCGTCATCGCGGTGATAGGTCAGAGGCCCCAAGGAAATGGTATTTATGAAAAAAAAAGGTAGGAGGGATAGATTCAAGATCCATCAACTCTGTTGGTGAAGGTGGGGTAGGTGAAGAAGGTAGGGAGGGGTCAATGTCTTCTATGAGTTCAATACGGGGATTTTTGGCAGGTAGTTTGGTAAAACCGATTCCACTACGATCATTGTGTTTATGCATGGTACATGAAATAACGGTGCGACGACCTTGCTCATAAAGGCCAAAGCCAAAACCCTTCCAGGCACAATGGTGTGGGAAAGTGTGAGTGAAGCGGCGGTTGGTAAGCGACTGAAGGACAGCTAAATATCAAGTTCCCTATAGATAAGATGGGTATGGAGGTGCGGAGGACCATAAAGGAGACGCTCGCCTATGCGGTGATCATAGTCAGGACCATACTCTTGTGGAGTAAGGAATGTATTGACATTGTACATGTGATACTCCCCCATAGTGAGGCATTGAAAAACACCTTCCAAGGGATCAGTGGTTGATATATTGATGGTTGGAATGGAGGAAGTGTTAGAAGTTAGATCGGCGGAGGTGTTGGTTATTTGGGAAGCTGATGTGTGACTGGTAGAAGTGACAATAGTGATGGGAATAGAAGATTCGGGTGAAGGTGAGGTTGTAATGGCACTGGTGGATGCGGTCGTATGTGAAGAATATGTAGGCAAGGAGGTAGATGCCTTAGCAAGTACAAGGACATCATTGGGCCGGTAAAGCATGTTGTAGGTTTTGAAAGGTGATGGCTTAGCTAGAATGGTATATGAACATCCTTCATGTTCGAACTTTACACATTGGTGCAAAGTAGAATGAACACAACCCATGGCACTAATCCAGGGTCTTCCGAGTAACAAATTGTATTGAAACTCCCCTTCCAAAACGTAGAACAACTCGGGAATAGTACGGGGACCCACACGAATGTGGAGGATGATAGTGAAGACTGTAGAGGTGATATCGTCATTGAATGAATGCAACATGACTGGATGTTTATGCATGTAGTTAATGGGTATGTGCATTTGTTCGCATGCATGAGAGGATATGATGTTAATGCTAGTGCCCCCATCGATCATAACACGTCGGATGCATATATTATCGATATGGATGGAGATGAAAAGTGTAGGATCTGGGTCATTGATTTAGTGGAGGACAATTTCGTCATCCGAGAAAATAAGGATAGAAACTTGGTGAACAGGTGGAGATGATGAGGTAGATGGTAATTTGGTGAGTGAGGTGACATGATGAGGTGTGATAATAGATGCTACAGGTGTGAGGTCATATGGTAAAACTTCAATAGATTAAAGGACCTCCATGAGGGCTTAACGATGTGACTCCAAGGTTTAGATAAGATCGTATAAGGACATTTTAAGAAGAGATTGGTGTAAATGTTTAAGCATCGTGCGGTCTGTAACCCTATCAGAAATAGGATATGTAGGACCACGAATAATGATTTTAGGCACGGGTGCAATTGGTATGTTGGGTACATGGTTGGGTGATGGATCAACTATTTTGTCTTTCCCTCTATCTTTTTGACCTCAGTTAATGACGTGAACCATATTAATTTGAGGCAGAGAGGTGGATGGGGTGGAGTTATCATGAAAGGTATATCGGTAGTAGGGACATTTACCAAGAGGTGGATAAGAGCCTTCTATAATGAGTGTCCAAAACTAGCATTTACAAGAAGGTTGAGCAAATTTACAGGACTATGTTGATTTCAAATTTTAGAGATGGAAAGAAAGGTTGTAGCGGTGAAGATGGAGGTTGTGGTATAGGTGTAGGAGGAAGATGTGAAGAAAGTGGCGAGGGTGAAATAGGTTCATCATCCATGAGGTCATCATCATCAAAATTGGGGTCAGAAGGACATAATTGAATGAGGGCAGCCTTTAGACCCTTACAGTTCTCAACATCATGTCCTGGCACGTGATGGTAAGCACAAATTTTAGTATCGTCGAACCCTTCTGGCTTAGGTTTAAGAGGGTCGTAAGGTCTAAGAGGAGGGAGGGTGATAGCAGAGCTTTCGAGGAGGTTAGCCAAGATGGTGGTGTATGATCCCACTAGTGGATCATAATGCGAAGTGAAAGTACGTTTGGTTGGAAGATTGGGTAGTTGTAGTGATAGTTGAGGTGATGCGGTCTTGGATTTGGGTTGTACTTTCTTTAGTGTAGGTGCAGTAGCAGAAAGAGGGGTGAGTTTAACCACCTCTTTGGAAATTAACGGTTTTTTCAATTTTTGGTGCTTTTTCTTAGGTAGAGGTGTAGGGGGAGCACGTGATGTAGAAGGCAAGGAAAATGGTGGGAGAGGATGAATGACCCAAGGGGGCAACTAAGGTGTAGTGGTAGGTGTTGTTCGAGGTCAAGAAGGAGGTACAGGTGAGGTGGAAGAAAATGTCATATGTAGTGAAGGAGGTATAGAAGGTAATGGTGGTATATGAGGTAAAGAAGTTATAGATGGTAATGAAGGACACAATGTTTGCCTAAGTAGAGCTATAGGTTGTGGTGAAGGGGTCAAGGGAATTTTAGGTTTACCCCTGGAGAGATTAGATTTTGTTAAGGTAGAGGGGTGAGGTCCCAAGATGGATGGTAGGGGTGAAGGTGATAAAGGTGTAGTTGGTGAGGTCGGTGCATGCAGATTAGAAGGTTGGATTTTTCGTTTAGGTTGAGGGATTGTTTCAATAGGTATATGGTAAGATGTGGTCAAGTGTACCTTGACAGGAGGATGTGCAAGGTTTGATGTGGGTGTGACCCCTAGAACACTAGTGGGTTTAGATACAAGAGATGGTGTTGGAACACATCGGATAGCAAGTAGAGGGGCGGGTATAGATGAGGATGATGCAATAGAAGATGTATCAAGAGTTATGTTCATGTGCGGTTTGGGTTTTTGAAACATCTTTGGATAAATGGTATAAGTGTTACTGGAAGATGATTGCATTTGGGTCGAGACTAGAAGTAAGAGACACCCCCAAAGTGAAGAGCTATCAACATAGTCTAGGCGGTCGGCCAAATGTGAGAACAATATTGTGGTAGATGAGGTAAATGTGGAGTAAGTGGTGATTCTTGTAAAATGTGTCTGAGAAACAGGGAATTCATTGGCTTTGGCCTCGTTAGGTAAGAGAGCCGAAATTAGGTCCACAAGATCTTGGGTAGCTGATGGAGAATGGTCACCGAGTGGTAACAACAAATCTATTGGATCTTGAATAGGTGGAGAAGATGATGGGTACTCCTCTATGGGTGGAGGAGGTATGGTTGGTAGCGACTCATTGGGTAGGGAAGCTGAAGGGGAAATGATATCGGTGCTAACGAGAGACTCCTCCACAGGTGTACAGGGAGGTGAAGGAATTTCCTATATGGGTAGAGGAACGAATAATGTAGGTTCCTATGTGGGTAAAGGATTTTGGGATAGGATTTCCTCGATGGAGGGGATAGGAGATTTTTGGGAAACAAGTGGTAAGTCGGTAAAGATAACATGCACCTCATGTGTATTACTTTCATTGTGTGAGGCATTACTAGTTTGACCATTAGATGGGGAATGGTTAGGGAATGGTTTCTTGAATATATGAAGGTTTTGATTGGCAGCTGCATTAGAGTTATCCAGGACTAACTCATCGCTCTTGAGCATTCCCTGAACAATGTTTTTAAAGGTGATACAATTGCTGTCACTGTGACCATTTACACAGTGATAGTTACAGTAGTCATTTTCCTTATACCAACCTGGTATGGGGCGAGAGTGGTCAAAACCAGTATGTGGTTTGATAGGAGGAAGGGTGATGGCATTAGCTTTAATAAGCTTTTCTAAAATAGATGAATATGGTTCCCCAATTGCTGTGTATTTCTTTTATTCTCGTTTGAATTGGAAGGTTTGGACCGGTGACAGATTGGATGAAGATTTAGCATGATTGGATGGATGGGCAAGGCTAGCCTTAAGTACCACTGCGTTGGTAGTTCCCTTGGCTTTAGAATAACTCAGTTGAGGTTTTAAGGAAGAGGAAGTATCGTGTGATTTAAACGAGGAGTTATTGTTTTGTAATTATATCTTCTTCTCTTCGATGGCACAAATTTTGAGCTTACATGCCATGGTGAAAGCCTCATTAAATGTTTAGAAGGTTTTCACCTGTAAGGTAGGTGAGATATGTCTAGCACAGACTCATGTGAAGAGCTCTATGAGTTCATTTTGCAGTAATTGGAAAGTGATTTGGTTGATTAGGCTATGCCAACGAGTGACAAAATCTGTAATAGATTCATCGTCATATTGACGCATAGAATAAAGATCAGTCATGGTAACCTTCTTGATGACGTTAATCGAAAAATGATCCAAGAAGGCTTGGGCTATTTGGTTGAATGAGAAGATGGAATGTCTAGGTAATCCACTATACCAGTCCAATGCTGGACCAGTTAGGGACATGGGAAAGGTTCACAAAACCAAAGCATCATCATGGGAAATTAAGTAACACCCATGTTTGAAAGATCAAAAATGTTGTTACGAGTCTTCCTTACTATTAAAGAAGTTAAACTTAGGCATCTCCTAGTGTACGGTATATAGGTGAATGTGAATGGATGGGTGAATAGGCTCATTACAAATCTTGTCATAGGTTAGAGAATTAAGGGAGCTAGAAACAGATGCTTCTAATGTCTACATCTTGTCCATCATTAACTTGATAAAGTCATTGTTAGGTTGTGAAGATTGGGTACCCCCCGGAGTGAAAGGAGGTTGTTGTTGGACATATGAAGAATATGACATTCTAGAGTATGGTGGTGTAGAATAAGGAGGTGGGAATTGAGAGCCAGACATAGAGGGTATATACCCAGACTAAATGACTGATGAAACAGGAGGCGACTGGTAGTAGGTATGTGAGGGTGGGACACTTGTAGTGACCCTGGTAGAGATGGGAGGTAGAAATTGGGAAATAAAAAGGACAACATTTTGAAATGGGGTAGAGGTTACTGACACAAAGGGTGGTAGCGTTACGACTGGTATATATGAGACAATAGGTGCGGATAATGCTATGTTTTGGATGGTGGATGAAGGTATGGTGGAGACCGTAGGTGCAATAGAGGTGGCAGATATGGCAGTGAAAGCTGGCGTGGGACCTAGCTGTGACACAACTGGGGATAAAAAGGGTGAGGTCACCGTGGTAGGAGGTGGAGCCGAGGCGGAAGTTAGCATTAGGGATGGAGATAAGGATACAGGCATGCCATAGATCAATTGAGGCAACTCGAGTGGAGGCATGGGTGAGGTAGTGGTTCAAAGTAGTAGGATTCTGATCTAAGAGTCCTACAAACTCCTTGTCGCCTGTAGGAATGGTGATAAGTTGATTGGGATCCATGGATGATGAGATGGAAGGTGGAAAAGGACTATGTGATGAAGGGCTAGGTGGGAGTGGTAGTTGACTAGTGTCAAATACAAGGGTGCTTGCCTGACTATGGGTCAGCACCATATGGGTAGGAACTGATTTGGTAAGACTGTATTATGTTTGAATGGCACATAAAACAACAGAACTAGGAAAATAGTCAATGGTGAGTGAATTAGGTCAGTTGGAGAGCTATAAAATAGCATAGGGTGACCGACACCGGTTCAGGTAAAGCGATGCTGGTTAGGCTTAACTGGTGCCGGTTACTGTGAAAAACCAACATTCTGTTAAATGATGGTCCCAGACTGACAATTTTTACACATGACGAGACGTAAGGTGACTGTGATTGAAGTAATGACAATACGAAAGGTGATAGGAGCCTTTTACAGCTCAGAAAGTGAAATAGGTGTCTTTTGGATAGGTATCCAAGAATACTTCAGACCGATGCCAATTGGATTAAACCGATGCTAGTTAGAATGTAACCGGTGACAGTTAAAGATAACTGTAGCTGGTTACTGTGAAAATGAAACAAAGAATAAGAAAAATGATTGTGATTTAAAAATCTGGTGTTGAATCAAACCCAGAAGTCTAAGAATGATGTAGATGTGGTCTAGGAACACTTAGATGAAGTCAGAATACATTGACTATGATTGGAAGTGTGCAAGGAAAGACCAAAATAATGATCGAAAGCTCTCACCTCAAAACACAAATCAAGAAAAACACTAAGAAAGAATGTTCCTAGAGTGCCTATTGTATTACGTTTGTTCAATTTATGCTATTTGTGTGGACTGACTGTTATGAATAGGATAGTAGAATTTCTTGGTGAGGAAGGCTTCCTACGAAGAAAGAATTCTAAAGGGTGAGGTTTCAGGAATGTTATGGCGAGGGCGGGCTTTGCTCTGAAGTATGACTTGATAAAGTAGCGAGTTGGGGAGTACCTGATAATCCTCAAGATCAATGTGATCATTGTCAGGCTTTCTGAGGAAAGAAAATGTTTCAGAAATGTGTGTAAATTTGATTCTTTGTGCAGTTTGGATATGAATCAGAAGAAGAGATATGTACTTTCTACGGTTCTTTTGTCAACCATCAGCTGGGCATGACTTCCAGCGTATAGGTTGCCCTCAATTAATGTGAGCTAATGAGCTAAATCAGAATGTAGTGCACTTGTTTTAAACCCAAATCGAAAGTATGATATTTGATGACAAAATTAGATGAAGAGAAAGAGGGATGCTCTTTCACTAAAATGTAAAAAACAAGAATAAGAAGGTTCTTTTTAAATACACCAAAAGAAATGTGTCTTTCAGAGCAAGTAGAAAGAAGAGAATGTTACCAAGGAGAAAGTTTTAATGTGAATGCTACTAGAAGGGAAACAAACACACACAATTTTTCACCTAGGAATGAAGAAAGATGCAAGCAACCCCGAATGGGTCCCACCAGGCATGCCAAAATGTTTCACCTGATTTCTTAGTTTTCTGAGAAGTACTTGATGAAATAGATAAGGTAAAGGTGGTAAGAGGAATACCTGATTTAGGATGGTTGAAGGTTATATGCACGCGTATCTGAATTCTAAATCAAAGTGATTGTGAGACCTTCCTTTTGGCTAGGAGGAACTACCTGTATAAGAACCAAAACAAGACCACCAAAGAGAGTTAAACAATATATGCAGTGGATTTCCTAGCATATGCTAGACCCTAGAAGTGCGATACTTCACAGATGGTTGTCAATCCACTGTTTAAAACAATTCAATACTGAAATGAAGTAAATATTGTCCTACTGTAGTTTAATATGATTTAGGCATCTCATAAAAAATGAAATAGGCTAGATCTAATCTAACAGGATAGGCTAGAAGGAGATCCATAGCTCAAGTAGGTTGGTTATAGGTGAATCTGAGCTAACAGGCTAGGTTAGGTACAGATCTAAAGTTTAAACAGGTGTTTAAGTAGGTATGTGTCAAAAACAGGTTGTTATTCTGGCAGAGATTAGATGACACAGAGACCGACCATGGTTTTATGAAACCGGTGATGGTTTCACTGTAACTGACGATAGTTAGAGAGAACCGATGACAGTTAAGTCAGGGGCTGGTGGAGTCACAAAGTCTGGGTTTTTAGAGTTTTGGGGAAAAAGTGGAGTCTATAGAAGATGGGGATTGATCACAGAGGGGGTGTAGATATGTTGTGAAGGTTTGATACTACTGAGGAGCTGAAATAGGAAATTGGGCCAAGTATTAAGATGATTGGGTATGGAATGTGGATGCAACTGGAGATAGGGAATGGACAGAGGGTAAAATACTAGGTTCCTTTACCACAAATACTACAGATGATGATAAGAAAATGAAGTAGATGGAAGGAGGATAGTTACTCTTTTGTGAGGTACTATTCTGAAGAATAATGAAGAAGTTGTGGCATTGGAGAGTGCTGGGAAGAAAGTTTCACTGTTGTGCTAGTGTATTTGGTTGCCTTTGTTGATCAAAAATCAATCTTCATTTTGATGTCACGTCTAAAGAGATCGAAATCAAGATTAAAAGTTTTGCAACCCGTATTACAAAGCTTTAGATGGGTCTAAATAGGCCATTTGGTCATTTCTGGTATAACCACCGTTGGTTTAGGTTGAACTGACATCAATTTAGGGTGAACCAACATCGGTATAGGTGAGATATCTCAGGTTGTTCAAAAATTTCCTGCGAAGTTCCTCTGCTAGGTGATAAGGTGTTGAGGATGAGGAAGTGATTATAGGGCTGCACTAGGGGACCAAAGGTGATTACGACAAGATTTTAGTGTCTACAGATTATTTAGAGCGAGGTAAAATACAAATATTATGATGTATGAAAAGTTTGAGATTTGAGAGAAGAAGGATCCATACCTCTTTATCATAGTGACATCTTCAAACGAAAGTATTGATTTATGATTTCCTTCTAGAAATCTTATGACAAACATAATGAATGCATAATTCACTCTTGGGAAATGGTGGTTTCTCTCCTTTAGGGTTAATTATGGATACTTCTCATAGGCATGGGAATTATGAGTAATATTCAGAGTGAGGGTCAAGCTTCTAAACAATATTATGTTTGTAAGTGCGTAGACCAAGTAGGATGTCATTGAAAACTTCTTGGTAGCTGATAATAGAAGAAACCATTGATGGATGTTTTGACTGATTATTTGTCGCTAATCAATCATCTACTTACCATTAATGATAATAAGGATGAAGCGTGTCATCCAATCCTAAAAATATTTCCTAGCTTCCTCTCCAATTACCCTACTTAAGGATGATTACATCGAAAAATCCTTCATGGAACTCACTTCTGGATAAAGGTTTTGGCAAGCGAGGTGGCTTCCTTCCCTATTTTAACCATGAATCCAATGGTAGATATTGGAGGTGGGATTCTATTTTTGACCATTCGTGTGATGAAAACTCCTTTTTTATGATGACCATGTTGTTCCATGTCATGATTTGCATACATTGTGAAATTCCTTTAGGAGTGAGCACTGCCAATAGTGAGTTATCGTCTTTCCTTATCATTCTTGTTTTAGGATCATAGTGATGAGCACATGCCATTACCAACTCCACACTCTAAATAGATACATGATGACCATCAACGACATATAATAATCTCGTGGACACTTTGTCTTGCATTGGTTCTTTGGGACTCCCAAGAGTTCGATTCTTCAAATATTCCAAATCCATATGAGCAACATCGCTATCACTCCACCTAATATATTTTGATACTAGGGCTGAAACAGGATCTACACAAGAAAACTTGAACTTCATACTTGCAAAAATCAACAAGATGAGACAAAATGAAGATGATAATAACTTTTTACAGCTAAATCATAGAATTTCTATTGTTAGCAGGTAGGGTTCAGGAGCTGCTATTTGGGAAAATGTGTTTTTTCACCTGAATTCAATTTTATGAAACCCCTAAAATGCTAAGAATTCTTTCACTGATATTCCTTTATTGATTTTTGAAAAGTTATTTTTTGCTTTTTTGGGAGAAATTTCCTAGTTTATCATCTTCACTATTCGTTGAATATTTTGAATGAAAATATTTGAGGAACTTACTATATTGAGTAAGTTAGGTACTAGATACTTACAATTTTTATAAATAAAAATTACCCATCTCTAAATGTGACAAAAAAATCCTTCACAAGATTCAGTTTGTCTACAGGACTCCATGATCCAAATTTCACCTTGATTTGCCCACCAAAATGCTTGTAAAATGAAAAAGCATCATCTAGGGCATAAAACAAGGGTTTAATGCCATTAAAATCAAGGAATAATCCAATTTTCTATTAATTATTCTTGAAGGCACCCATGATGAGGAAGAACTGAGGACATTTCAATTGATTTTGCTTACAGGTTTAATAGTTATGAGTTTTTCATGATATTGGTGTTCATGGCTTCCCTGGATGAATTTGGACAGTGTCTAGTAAAACAGTGGGTTTATGAGGTTTTTGATTATAAAAATGGAGGTATAGTGAATAAATGATGTGAGCATGAGTTCTTAAAAAAAATTAAAGCTTATAGCAGTGTTTTTGGTTAATGGGAGAACTAGTAGCAAGTAGCAACAAGTAACAACAGGTATGTTAACAATTAGAGTTTTCACGTCATGGAATGGGGTGAATTTTATTTCATCCTCTATCCCCTTGGGAATGGAAAAAAATGTTGAGAAAATTTTTCCCTCACATGGCTTTGACAAGTTTCGCCTTCTAATTGCACAATGGGGAAATGGGGAAAACCACCACTTAGCACCTGAAGGGTTGAGACCAGGTCACATGGAGAATCATAACAGGGGATAGAGTGGGGAAAATTTTATTTTATCCTCTTTCCCTTTCATAATGGGTACAATAAGTATAGAAAACCATGCCCTCATGTGGTCATGACAATTGGCAGCATGAGATTCAATGAGGAAGTGAGGAAAATATTGGTTAAGCACTGCAGGGCTACAAATAGGTCACATGAAAAACTACACAAAGGGATAGAGTGTGGAAAATTTTATTATACACTCTATCCCATTGGGAATGGGGATAGGAGGGATAGAAAAATTCACCCTTACCTAGTGGTGACGAGTGGTACATTCTCATTGCAGTATGAGAGGATCTAGAAAGAGACAAATAAGCCCTCAGAGATGTTTGTCATGGTCATGTGATGAACCTAGAGGAAAAATTTTGTAGGAAAAATTTTATCGTCCCCTTTTTTCCCTTATAAAAGACACAATAGGGAAAAAATACGCCTCAACCTGGAGGTGACAAGTGTCCTCACTGAAAATCGGCTAAGTATGAGAAACATACCTCACGATAGAGAAGACTTGTTAACAAAATTTAAGGAGATCCAAATGTTATTTTTTAATGAATAATTATATTATTTTTACTCCTAATATCCTTATAAGAAAAATAAGATGGGTCTTAACCTCCAATTTCTCTTGAAAATCCCAGAAAAATATCCTTTTCCTTCGGGATATCATGGTGTGTCTACTAAATTTGAGCTTATTTGAGAAATAATTGACTCTTGTGAATTTTTTTTAAAATTATATCATGTAGAGGGTTCAATCACCTTTCATATGACTACTTGATTGTCTGCTAAATCCTTACGGAGCTCCTGAAATCATCTTCTGAAGTTCAGGTACTGTTTTAGAGTATATGTTCCTTACCCTTGAAAAACCCACATTCAATGAAACTATCCCTAAAACTCTAAAAAATTCCTAAATATTCCAAAATAATTTTAATTACTCTCCAAAATATTCAATACCATCTCTGGATGGTTTTGAGCCTTTAGACCAGCCCTGGAGAATGCATACCTATCCTGAAAAGGCTAAAAATAACCTTTCTATGCACAACGAAGATTTCTCTTTTGAAAACACTTTATTAAATGAGTTGAATGTCCTTACGAAAACACCTCAAATATTATTTAATTTTTTTACAAAAAAAATGAGGACGTATAAGATCAAGATGGACATGATATAGAGGGCATACTGATCCATAGGAGAGGAGGGTTTAGGAGGGTTTTCAAACAAATTTTTGACACTGGGATCTAGTTGTTATGGTTTAATATTGAATTTTTGACCTTGCAAAAACACATGACAACACTAATCAAAACATATCTATGTTATAATAATGTCCATGAAACTTAAACTTTTTGACCAATCCATTCTAATAGATTAAGCTCCACAAATTTCTTTCTATGTTATGTAATAGTTGGGCTCTTTCACGGGTTGCTTTTTTCATTCTTGGCATACAACTAATACTTTAATATCTCATCTCCTTATTCGTAGAGGTTATAAAAAAATTTCTTTACTAATTTTGATGAAAATTCCAACATCTATTAACCTTGTGACCACTCATATGGAAGTGAGTGGAAAATATTATGTCTAGTATCTTGGACAATGAGCCCTTTTTATACTTCTCTAGATTTTTCCCTAGAGAACAATGTTTAGAAATATTCCTAACAAAATATTTCCTTTTCCAACACCTAGATACATAGTGGTTGTATAATCCAGAAAATGTGTAAGGAATGCATACAAAAAATTACGTATCAAGATCATCCTTCGTGTTAAAAAAGGAAACATTAGAATTACTGTGTTGTCCATTCTTTGTAGGACTAACATTATTACACTTATGATGTGGATAAGCTATTTTACCTTCTCTTTTAGGACTTCCACCTTTCTTTGGAGATGGACTACACTTTACTTTTCCCATGACTGGAAGGAAACTCCTTCTTGGATTTCAAAGTAAAATAATCTCACAATAACTATGAGAGACTTATTTTGGTGTCTTATTTGAAGCACACCTAACCTTAATCATTTGAGATAATTTATGCAAACAAAACAAAATATATCTTTTACAATCAACAAACAAGGAGGTTCAAGCAACAACTTTATCTTTACTCTGTCATTTTAGGATCATACTTTTTTTTAAGAATGCTCAAAACATGCTTAAATTGACAATATTCACCTAGAAATGGTGATCAACACCATTATACCTTTGATTACATTTTCCTTTACCTCTGATTTAACCACTAAACTTGTTCATTCTCAAGCACTATCCTTTAGAAATCACCTCTCATCATCTTGTCAACACTTAGCTCCTCGTTACTTTATCTGGAATATATTTTTGTCCCTTAAGCCTTTTCATTTCTCCTTACCTTAATTCACCTACTTTTTTATTTCAAACATGGTTATCTTTACAAAAAAATAAAATAAAATCACTACATTATTCTCTATTGTACTAGAGTGGCCCTAAAGCACCCTTAAGACAATTAGTTAACTATAACCATGGTCAAAGGAAACTACATGTACCTAGAAGTACCTTCTAATCTTCTTAGTGATCTCTTGTCAAGTTTTAGGTGTGCCCAAAATTTTAAGCTCGAACTCACATTAATTGTCCTTGAATTCAATCTTTTCTCCTTAGAATCACAAGGTTCATTTAGCCCAGTCCTTACTGATTGTCAGCTCTAACATTTGATAGGAAAGGACTCAAGTCATTATTACCACATTATTGGGAACCCATTAATCCCATCTTTAATTTTTCTAAATTTCATGTTTGTATTGCAAATTTAGGGTCCACGTCCTTTGTAAATTTAGTCCCTAGTCTAGTTTTAAGACTGTGTTGCCCTGTCTATGAGAAAATTGTCAAAGTTTCCTACAGATTTCACCCTTGGTTCCACAAAATTCCTTTACTAACTCCTTCTAAGGTTCATTTTCATGCTAACTCGAGAAATTTTGATCAAAATTCCATTGTTTGAGTCTCTAATGGTCATGCCCTAGATGTACTTGACTCTATAACTTTGAATAGCCTGAGAGGTAAGAAATAACTATAAATTTCATTAAGGTTTGGTTTAAGGCTTTAATTTTTCCATGAGGGTCTGTAGAAATCATGAATAAAAAGTTTATTTTACTAGTAGCTCATAAAAACAAACAAATACCCTTCATCCCAACGAACCATTCAATGGTGTATGCTAATAACATTGAGAATCTTTATAGTTGTAGGATTAAAATTTACAAGGAAAGTAGTATTATTTGGATACTTGAATCACTTATTCATATGCTTATAAAAATGGTTTCACACTCCTTTCTCAAAGTTTATAGTGTCAAGAGAGTTTACATTGATTAACCTTCCAGGAATAGTTTATTTTAGTGCTTACCTATAAACCCTAGCATGCAAGAAAACAACAAGTGAGAGCCTTACACTTATAGTATTTGTTTAACAACTCCCTCAACATTCATTGGGTCGATAAATAAGCTCATGTACATCTCCACAAATTAATTCAAACACATACTTTCCTCACTATTTGATCATAGTAAAATCCCATCCAAGGTTTTCAACATGTAAGGCCTTCAAATGCATACATACAGGATCTTGGTCCAAATAACTACTTACTTTGTTCAAGGATCATCACCCCACATGCTCAAATCAGTTTATAGATCATGCTTTCAAAGCCAAAAATAAGTTCTTAAATAGTCACAAGGTTAGTAATGTATAAGAACTCCAACATCAACTCACAAGAACCAAATGCTCATCATACAAGTTAAGGTCACTTTGCATTCGTTCTGAGATCAAATTCATATATATGCACAATATCAAAGCATAAAACCATGTATGAAACTATCAAAAGCTAGGTTAGCACCAAATTCAAGAAAAAAATTAATAAGAACATGAGTTTAACACTAGATTTATTAACCTGAAGACTCTAATTTTTGTTTCCTCATTCAAATTATGACTTATAGTCCCTAAAGAGGACATAAGAAACTTAATTATATCTCATCCATCCTTTTTCAAGGTTACAAGCTCAAAGAGTTCACAAAAACTACAATAGAAAGCCAAAAATGGCCTTCATATTCAAATTTTACATTTCGGAGGAAAACACTTAATTATAATTTTGAAGAACCTAAACACCAACTAGCACCTAAAAGTGAATTAAATTGATCCTTAGAACCCATGACCATACATGAAAAACTAAAAATTGGATGTTTGAACATCCTATGTATACTCCAGAGTGAGCTCCACATCATACTCTAGGGGTAAGAAGTTTGAGCTCTAGTGATTTATTATTCTTCTTCTTCTTCCAATTTATTTGCATCCCTAACTTGACTCTTACTTGATCTTCTTTTTCAACATTTTCATCCTTTATTTTTTTTGTCTTAAGCTCTATAGGATTTCCATTCTTCAGTTTGTCTTCATTGATGAGGTATCTTTTTTCATGAGCTTATTCTTCAATCATCATATCTTCCTCTTGCTCTTGTGTTGCTGCCATTTTCGTGAGTTCATATTCTTCATCATATACTCTTTTTTCCATTGCACACTCATGCTCCTTTTCTCTTACTTATCTATCTCTCAACCTCTTCTAACATATTCTTTCTTTGAGTTTTATAGATGTCTGCACTTTCTCCATCCTAGAACTGATTTCCATCTCTCTCCACGTGGTCCTCTTTGGGATAAGGCGTATGCTCTAAGTCTGCTATCATCTGGCGACAATTTCTCCTAGTTTCATA
>CM034155.1:210280430-210367359 GCA_019776745.2 Taxus chinensis
ATGTGGTTCTAAATAGGCCAGTTGTCAGTTCTGTATAACCACCGTGGTTTGAGGTTGAACTGAACCATCAATTTAGGGTGAACAACATCGGTATAGGTGCGAATATCTCAGGTGTTCAAAATTTCCGGCGAAGTTCCCTCTGCGAGGTGATAAGGTGTTTAGGATGAGAATGATTATAGGGCTGCCACTAGTGCTCCAAAGGTGATTACACAATTTTTTAGTGTCTACCTATTATTTAGAGCGAGGGTAAAATACAAATTTATGATGTATGAAACGTGGAGATTGGATAGAAAGGATCCCTAACTCTTTTATATATCTGACATTCTTCAAACGAAAGTTTGATTTATATTCCTGCTAGAAATTTAGGACAACATAATGAATGCATAATTCACTCTTGGGAAATGGTGGTTTCTCTCCTTTAGGGTTAATTATGGATACTTCTCATAGGCATGGGAATTATGAGTAATATTCAGAGTGAGGGTCAAGCTTCTAAACAATATTATGTTTGCAAGGGCGTAGACCAAGTAAGATGTCATTGAAAACTTCTTAGTAGCTGATAATAGAAGAAACCATTGATGGATGTTTTGACTGATTATTTGTCGCTAATCAATCATCTACTTACCATTAATGATAATAAGGATGAAGCGTGTCATCCAATCCTAAAAATATTTCCTAGCTTCCTCTCCAATTACCCTACTTAAGGATGATTACATCGAAAAATCCTTCATGGAACTCACTTCTGGATAAAGGTTTTGGCAAGCGAGGTGGCTTCCTTCCCTATTTTAACCATGAATCCAATGGTAGATATTGGAGGTGGGATTCTATTTTTGACCATTCGTGTGATGAAAACTCCTTTTTTATGATGACCATGTTGTTCCATGTCATGATTTGCATACATTGTGAAATTCCTTTAGGAGTGAGCACTGCCAATAGTGAGTTATCGTCTTTCCTTATCATTCTTGTTTTAGGATCATAGTGATGAGCACATGCCATTACCAACTCCACACTCTAAATAGATACATGATGACCATCAGCGGCATATAATAATCTCATGGACACTTTGTCTTGCATTGGCTCTTTGGGAATCCCAAAATTTTGATTCTTCAAATAATCCAAATCCATATAAGCAACATCGCTATCACCCCACCCAATGTATTTTGATACTAGGGCTGAAACAGGCTCTACACAAGAAAACTTGAACTTCATGCTTGCAAAAATCAACAAGATGAGACAAAATGAAGATGATAATAAATTTTTAACAGCTAAATCATAGAATTTCTATTGTTAGCAGGTAGGGTTCAGGAGCTGTTATTTGGGAAAATGTGTTTTTTCACCTGAATTCAATTTTATGAAACCCTTAAGATGCTAAGAATTCTTTCACTAATATTTCTTTGTTGATTTTTGAAAAGTTATTTTTTTCTTTTCGGGGAGAAATTTCCTAGTTTATCATCTTCACTGTTCTTTGAATATTTTGAATGAAAATATTTGAGGAACTTACTATATTGAGTAAGTTAGGTACTAGATACTTACAATTTTTATAAATAAAACTTACCCATCTCTAAATGTAACAAAAAATCCTTCACTAGATTCAGTTTGTCTATAGGACTCCATGATCCAAATTTCACCTTGATTTGCCCTCCAGAATGCTTGGAAAATGAAAAAGCATCATCTAGGGCATAAAATAAGGGTTTAATGCCATTAAAATCAAGGCATAATCCAATTTTCTATTACATTATTCTTGAAGGCGACCATGATGAGGAAGAACTGAGGACATTTCAGTTGATTTTTCTTACAGGTTTAATAGTTATGAGTTTTAATGATTTGTGTGTTCATGGCTTCCCTGGATGAATATTGACAGTGTCTAGTAAAACTATGGGTTTATGAGGTTTTTGATCAGAAAAATGGAGGTATAGTGAATAAATGAGGTGAGCATGAGTTCTTTAAAAAATTTAAAGCTTCTAGTAGTGTTTTTGGTTAATGGGAGAACTAGTAACAAGTAACAACAAGTAATAACAGGTATGTTAATAATTAGAGTTTTCACTTTATAGAATGGAGTGAATTTTATTTTATCCTCTATCCCCTTGGGAATGGGGAAAAATGTTGAGAAATTTTTTCCCTCACATGGCTTTGACAAGTTTCACCTTCTGATTACATAATGGGGAAATGAGGAAAATCACCACTTAGCACCTGAAGGGCTGAGACCGGGTCATATGAAGAACCTTGAAAGGGGTTAGAGTGGGGTGAATTTTATTTTACCCTCTATCCCTTTCATAATGGGTACAATAAGTATAGAAAACCATGCCCTCATGTGGTCATGACAATTGGCGGCATGAGATTCAATGAGGAAGTGAGGAAAATATTGGTTAAGCATTGCGGGGCTACAAATAGGTCACATGAAAAACTAGAGAAAGGGATAGAGTGGGGAGAAATTTATTATACACTCTATTCCCTTGGAAATGGGGACATGAGGGATAGAAAAATGCACCCTTACCTAGTGGTGATGAGTGGTACATTCTCATTGCATTATGAGAGGATCTAGAAAGAGGCAAATAAGCCCTTCGAGATGTTTGTCATGGTCATGTGACGAACCTAGAGGAAAATTTGGGGCAGGGAAAATTTAATTGTCCCCTTTTTCCCCTTATAATAGACACAATAGGGAAAAAAAATGCCTCAACCTGGAGGTGACAAGTGTCCTCACTAAAAATCAGCTAAGTATGAGAAACATACCTCATAAATCACTTGCTAAGGAGATCCAAATGGTATTTTTTAAAGAATAATTATATTACTTTTACTCCTAATATCCTTACAAGAAAACGAAGATGGGTCTTAACCTCCAATTTGTCTTGAAACTCCTAAAAAGATCTCCTTTTCCTTCGGGACATCAGGGTGTGTCTACCAAATTTGAGCTTATTTGAGAAATACTTGACTCTTGTGAATTTTTTTAAAATTATATCATGTAGAGGGTTCAACAACCTTTCATATGACTACTTTATTCACTACTAAATCCTTACGGAGCTCTCGAAATCATCTTCCAAAGTTTAGGTACTGTTTTAGAGTATATGTTCCTTACCCTTGAAAAACCCACATTCAATGAAACTATCCCTAAAAATCTTTAAATTTCCTAAATATTCCAAAATAATTTTAATTACTCTCCAAAATATTCAATACCATCTTTGGATGGTTTTGAGCCTTTAGACCAGCCCTGGAGAATGCACACCTATCCTGAAAAGGCTAAAAATAACAAAAAAAATGAGGACCTATAAGATCAAGATGGACATGATATAGAGGGCATACTGATCCATAGGAGAGGAGGGTTTAGGAGGGTTTTCAAACAAATTTTTGACACTGGGATCTAGTTGTCATGGTTTAATATTGAAATTTTGACCTTGCAAAAACACATGACAACACTAATCGAAACATATCTATGTTATAATAATGTCCATGAAACTTAAACATTTTTGACCAATCCATTCTAATAGATTAAGCTCCACAAATTTCTTTCTATGATATGCATTGGATAGTTGGGCTCTTTCACGGGTTACTTTTTTCATTCTTGGCATAAAACTAATACTTTAATCTCTAACCTCCTTATTCATAGAGGTTATAAAAAATTCTGTTTACTAATTTTGATGAAAATTCCAACATCTATTAACCCTGTGACCACTCATATGGAAGTGAGTGGAAAATTTATTATGTCTATTATCTTGGACAATGAGCCCTTTTTATACTTCTCTAGATTTTTCCCTAGAGAACAATGTTTAGAAATATTCCTAACCAAATATTTCATTTTCCAACACCTAGATACATAGTGGTTATACAATCCAGAAAATGTGTAAGGAATGCATACAAAAAAATTCTGTATCAAGATCATCCTTCGTGTAAATAAAGGAAACATTAGAATTACTGTGTTGTCCATTCTTTATAGGACTAACATTATTACAATTATGATTTGGACAAGCTATTTTACCTTCTCTTTTAGGACTTCCACCTTTCTTTGGAGATGGACTACACTTTACTTTTCCCATGACTAGAAGGAAACTCCTTCTTGGATTTCAAAGTAAAATTAATCTCACAATAGCTATGGGAGACATATTTTGGTGTCTTATTTGAAGCACACCTAACCTCAATCATTTGAGATAATTTATGCAAACAAAACAAAATATCTCTTTTACAATCAACAAACAAGGAGTTTCAAGCAACAACTTTATCTTTACTCTGTCATTTTAGGATCATACTTTTGTCTAAGAATGCTCAAAACATGCTTAAATTGACAATATTCACCTAGAAATGGTGATCAACACCATTATACCTTGATTACATTTTCCTTTAGAAATCACCTCTCATCATATTTTCAACACTTAGCTCCTCGTTACTTTATCTAGAGTATATTTTTGGCCCTTAAGCCTTTTCATTTCAAACACGGTTATCTTTACCAAAAAAATAAAATAAAATCACCACATTATTCTCTATTGTACTAGAGTGGCCCTAAAGCACCCTTAAGACAATTAGTTAACTATAACCATGGTCAAAGGAAACTACATTTACCTAGAAGTACCTTCCAATCTTCTTAGTGATCTCTTGTCAAGTTTTAGGTGTGCCAAATATTTTAAGCTCCAACTCACATTAATTGTCCTTGAATTCAATATTTTCTCCTTAGAATCACAAGGTTCATTTAGGCCAGTCCTTACTGATTGTCAGCTCTAACATTTGATAGGAAAGGAATCAAGTGTTATTAGCACATTATTGGGCACCCATTAATCCCATCTTTAATTTTTCTAAGTTTCATGCTTGTATTGCAAATTTAGGGTCCACGTCCTTTGTAAATTCAGTCCCTAGTCTAGTTTTAAGACTGTGTTGCGTTGTCTATGAGAATACTACCAAAGTTTCCTACAGATTTCACCCTTGGTTCCACAAAATTCCTTTAATAACTCCTTCTAAGGTTCATTTTCATGCTAAATCAAGAATATTTGATCAAAATTCCATTATTTGAGTCTCTATTGGTCATGCCCTAGATGTACTTGACTCTATAACTTTGAATAGCCTAGAAGGTAAGAAATAACTATAAATTTCATTAAGGTTTGGTTTAAGGATTTAATTTTTCCATGAGGGTTTGTAGAAATCATGAATAAAAAGGTTATTTTACTAGTAGCTCATAAAAACAAACAAATCTCCTTCATCCCAACCAACCATTCAATGGTGTATGCTAATAACATAGAGAATCTTCACAGTTATAAGATTAACATTTACAAGGAAAGTAGTATTATTTGGATGCTTGAATCACTTATTCATATGCTTATAAAAAAAATTTCACACTCCTTTCTCAAAGTTTATAGTGTTAAGAGACTTTACATTGATTAACCTTCCAGGAATAGTTTATTTTAGTGTTTATCTATAAACCCTAGCATGCAAGAAAACAACAAGTAAGAGCTTTACACTTATAGTATTTGTTTAACAACTCCCTCAACATTCATTGGGTCAATAAATAAGCTCATGTACATCTCCACAAGTTAATTCAAACACATACTTTCCTCATTATTTTATCATAATAAAATCCCATCCAGGGTTTTCAACATGTAAGGCCATCAAATGCATGCATACATGATCTTGGTCCAAATAACTACTTACTTTGCTCGAGGATCATCACCCCACATGCTCAAATCAGTTTATAGATCATGCTTTCTAAGCCAAAAATAAGTTCTTAAATAGTCACAAGGTTATTAATGTATAAGAACTCCAACATCAACTCACAAGAACCAAATGCTCAACATACAAGTTAAGGTCACTTTGCATTCGTTCTGAGATCAAATTCCTCTATATGCACAATATCAAAGCATAAAACCATGTATGAAACTATCAAAAGCTAGGTTAGCACAAAATTCAAGCAAGAAATTAATAACAACATGAGTTTTCTCCTTTACGCTACTCTTTAAACTCATACATCTAATTCATTATCCATATAAGAATGAGGAATATAGTTACATTCTTACAATTTATATTTCTTTCACCAAGTTCTAACCAAATAGATTCCTAGACCTCTTAGTCACATGAGTTTAACAATAGATATATTAACCTAAAGACTCTAATTTTTGTTTCCTCATTCAAATTATGACTTATAGTCCCTAAAGAGGACATAAGAAACTTAATTATATCTCATTCCATCCTTTTTCAAGATTACAAGCTCCAAGAGTTCACGAAAACTACAATAGAAAGCCAAAAATGGCCTTCATATTCAAATTTTACATTTCGGAGGGAAATGCTTAATTATAATTTTGAAGAACCTAAACACCAACTAGCACCTAAAAGTGAATTAAATTGATCCTTAGAACCCATGACCATACATGAAAAACTAAAAATTGGATGTTTGAACATCCTATGTATACTCCAGAGTTGATGCTCCTACATCATACTCTAGGGGTAAGAAGTTTGAGCTCTAGTGATTTATTATTCTTCTTCTTCTTCCAATTTATTTGCATCCTTAACTTGACTCTTACTTGATCTTCTTTTTCAACATTTTCATCCTTTATTTTTTTTGTCTTAAGCTCTATAGGATTTCCATTCTTCAGTTTGTCTTCATTGATGAGGTATCTTTTTTCATGAGCTTATTCTTCAATCATCATATCTTCCTCTTGCTCTTGTTGTTGCTGCCATTTTCTGAGTTCATATTCTTCATCATATACCTCTTTTTCCATTGCCACACTCATGCTCCTTTTCTCTTACTTATCTATCTCTTCAACCTCTTCTTACATATTCTTTCTTTGAGTTTCTAGATGTTGCACTTTCTCCATCCTAGAACTGATTTCCATCTCTTCTCCACGTGGTTCCTCTTTGGATAAAGCATGCTCTAAGTCTGCTATCTCTGCTAGCAATTTCTCCTAGATTTCATAAAAAAATACACTCTTTGGTTCACTTATTTCTAGTTTTCCTTGTCTTACTATCTTCTTGCTTTCTTATTCCTAATCAAGATCACTCTTTGTACCTGCAAACACACACCTGCATACATTGTTAGATTGAAAAAACATAAGGCTTAGCTGCCCCTCAAGGTTCCTCTTTCCTTGACATTACTTCATTTTGTTCTCTCTTGAACTCTGCTTCCTCTTTATCTACATATCAAGTGATCTCCTCGTGTACATCCTTCTCGAGATAAGCCAAAAATGATTTTATCACTTCTTCTTCTTCACTTTTATCCTCTATCAACACCATCTCTTTAATCGCTTATTTTTCTTGCTTCCTCATTATCTTTTCCATCTATCACAGTCTTCTTTCTTCTTGTCTTATCCTTATCTCCAGCTTCTTCCTTTTCCTTTTCTCTACAAGTTGTTTGACTGGCCACTTGGCTTTTTTATTCATCACTACCCCTGTTTCTTTTCCTTTCTCTTCTTTCTCTGTTTATATCAACACCATCAATATTTCTACATCTTGCTTCAACTCTGTGATATCTTGTTGGAACCATATCTCTCTTTTCTTCCTCCTTGTTTCTTCCCTTTTCCTATCTCTCTCACATTTTTCTCTCTTCTTGTACCTCATCAGCTCTATCAATCCTTGAATCATCTTTGTAATTGATTCCCATTCATCTTCACCATCTGTCAAGTCTGACTCGGGAGGCCTAATAGCCTTCAAATCTCTTTATTTTCATTTTTTCCTTGTTTTCATCATATTTTTTATTCTTCTCTTATGCTCTTGTTCTCTTATCCTATCATTCACTTTTTTTAACCTAGCCTCTTGTCTCTCTGTTGTTGTCTTCTTCGTCCACTATGCAATTATGTAACCATAGTCAATGCCTTATTTCACACTCTTCTCTTTACTCGTATTTATTTTCATTTCCCACTACACACACTCAAAAAACATTGTTATCTATAACAACTATCCATTCAACCTCAAACCCAAATCATAAAAAAAATCCAAGATCTGATACCACATGATGTAGGGAAAATAGAAAATATCTTTTACAATCAACAAATAAGGAAGTTCAAGAAACAAATTTTTCTTTACTTTGTCATTTGAGGATCATACTTTTGTTTAAGAATGATCAAAACTTTCTTAAATTGATAGTATTTACCTAGGAAGGGTAATCAACACCATTATACCTTTCTTAAATTTCCATTTACCTTTGATTCAATCACTAAACTTGTTCAGTCTCAAGAACTATCCTTTAAAACTCATCTCTCATCATCTTGTCAACTCTTAGCTCCTTGTTGCTTTATGTAGAATGTATTTTTGACTCTCAAGCCTTTCCACTTCTCCTTTCCTCAATTCACCTACTTTTTCACTTCAAACATGGTTATATTTACCAAAAAAAACTCAAACCACTCAAATCACCACATTATTCTCTATTGTACTAGATTGGCTCTTAAGCACCCTTAAGACAATTAGTTAGCTATAACCATGGTTAGAGGAAAATACATGTATCGAGAAGACCCTTCCAACCTCATTAGTGATATATTGTAAGGTCTGAGGTGTTCCCGTTATTTAAATCTCCAACACATATTACTTCTCCTTGAATTCACTCTTGTCCCCTTTAATTCACAAGGTTCAATTAGTCATGTCCTTACTGAATGTCAAATCTAACATTTGATAGGAAATGACTCAAGTCATGATTCCCACATTATTAGGCACCCATCAAGCCCATATTTCATTGTTCCAAGTTTTAGGTTTGTATTGTAAATTTAGGGTCCACTTCCTTTGTAAAGTCAGTTCCTAGATTAAGTCTAAGACTGTGTTGCCTTGTCTTGGAGAATACTGTCAAACGTTCCTACAAATATCACCATTAGTTAAAAAACGTCCCTTAACTAATACCTTCTAAGGTTCATTGGCATGCTAACTTGAAAATTTTGGATCAAAATTCCATTTTTTGAGTCTTTAATGGTCGTGCCCTAGATGTACTTGGGTTTGTAACTCAAAATAGCCCAAGAGGTAAGAACTAACTATAACTTTCATTAAGGTTTAATTTAAGGATTCAATTTTTGTATGAGGGCCTATAGCAACTGTGAGAACAAGGTTATCTTACCAGTAACTCATGAAAATGAACAAATCCCCTTCATCCCAGCCAGTTATTCAATGGTGTATGTTAGCAACAGAAAGATTCTTCCTAGTTACAGGATAAGAACTTAAAAGGAAAGTAGTATTATTTATATGCTTGAATCACTTATTCACATGCTTATCATTATTGTGTCACACTCCTTTCTCGATGGTTATAGTGTTAAGAGACTTTACCTTGATTAACCTTCCAAGAAATGTTCATTTCAGGGTTTATCTATAAAACTTAACATGCAAGAAGAAAACAATAAAGTGCCTTACACTTCTAGTATTTGTTTAACAACTCCCTCAACATTCATTGGGCAGATAAATACGCTCATGCATATTTTCACATATTACTTCCAAACATAAAATTTACTCACTATTTTCTCATAGTCACATCCCATCTACTATTTTTAACATGTAAGGCCATCAAATTCAAACATATCGGATCTTAGTCTAGATAACTACGTACTTTATTCAAGGATCATCACCCCACAGGCTCAACTTAGTTTATAGATCATGATTCCTGAGCCAGACATAAGTTCTCAAATAGTCACAAGGTTCTTAATGTATAATATCTCCAACATCAACTCACAAGAACCAAATGCTAATCATATAAGTTAAGGTCACCTTGCATTCATTCTGAGATCAAATTCCTCTATATGCTCAATATCAAATAATAAAACCATGTAAGAAACTATCACAAGTTAGGTTAGCACAAAATTCATGCAAGAAACTAACAACAACCTAAGTTTTATCCTTTACTCTTCTCTTAAAACTCACACATCTTATTCATTATGTGGATAAGAATGAGAAATACAATTACATTCTTGTAATTTATAGTCCTTTCACCATGTTATAACTAAATAGGTGCTTAGACCTCTTAGTCTCATGAGTTTAACACTAGATTTCTTAACATATTGACTTTAAATTTTGTATCCTCATTCAAATTATTAATTCTAGTCCCTAAAGAGGACCTAAGAAACTTAATTATATCTCATTCCATCTTTTTTCAAGGTTACAAGCTCCAATAGTTCTGGAAAACAATAATAGCAAGACAAAAATGGCCTCCACATTCAAATTTTACATTTTAGAGGGAAATTGTCCACTTAAAATTTGAAGAACCTAAACACCCTCTAGCACATAAAAATGACTTAAATTAACCCCTAGGACACATGACCATATCTGACAAACAAAAAATTGGATGTTATCATCCTATGTACACTATAGAGTTGATTTTCCTGCATCATGAACTCACCAACTTCATGCTCACCACCACTATATCCCAATCATGTATATTGTGTCCTCTCCTTGGTCTATATGAGATTCATTATTCCTTGGCCTCTGGTGCCAAGGCCCTTTCCATCATACCCCATATTATCAAGAAACATTGATCCAATACCCCTAATGCGTTGTTCAAATCTACCAAAATCAACATCAAATTCATGATGGGGAGAAAATTAAACTAATGAAGTACTTACAGTGCATTTTCCTAACATGGTTTGTGCACCTATGACAGAGGGTTGTCTTCGCTAACTGGTAGACGCATATTTTCCTTTACTCTTTCACCAATATGGAATTATACAAAGAGCTCATCCTTTTCTTACAAATTATCTTTCAAGGATTCTATGGAACCTATGAGAAACTCCTCATGGCTTATCAATCTCTCCTAGAGTTCATGATTTTCCTCTTCGAGGAATCACCATATTTTTCTTAGTTTAGAGTTCTCCTAAAAGTAATGTTTCATGGATTCAACCTCATCCAACCTTTCCTTATTTTGATATTTTCTCATGGTTTACCCATTGCAAGATGTAACTGCAAACTAAACCAATGAAAAATATCAAGATAATTGTTAGAATAACAAACAAATTTGATACCAAACTTAATTTTAAAATGGGGTGTTGTAAAACCTGAATTAGTTTTTCCTGCTCCCTAAATATTTTAAATTTTCCTATTTATTCATTATTTAGTGTTTAAAATCTGTTTAAATAAATTGTAAAACACAACAAGAAACAACCACAAAATCGTGACATAATTAACACCATAAGGAAAATGGAATTCACCCAGTTTAGGCTATTCCTCCTGGTCCGTTCAATGATAAACCAATAAATAAATGATGTAGAAAAATAAATATTACATCAATTACCTCTTAGCTTGCAACATTTAATGACCTATCTCTAACTATTGGCTTTAACTTTGTCAATATTGATGTCCTCATGTCTTTATACTACGGGCCCTCTATATGACTGATAATGATGATTGTATCATTCTCCTCGATAAGTGACTCACTTTGATGATGGGCACAAAGTCTCTACAATGGGAACTTACGGCCTCTGTGATGAAAATTTTGGTGCAATGTTATCTAATGAATTCACTACAATGATTCAATTATAATGGGATCCCTAACCTCCTTGTAATAATACATACAGAATAACGAGATCTCCGACCTGCTTTGATAACTTAGTTGGTTATAAATATTGATAGGATTTCCAGATCACATTATTACAAAATTAGGGTCCTTGACCACAATATTAATAATAATAAGATTATATAAACTCTTACAATAATAATGAACCTAAAACTAATAGCTTATCTCTTTCCTTGAATGTCCATAAAGATCATTATAAAGTTTTCTCCAAAAATCTAATGAAGATCAAAACACCTTCAATGCATTTTCAATGGATTGAGTTAATAGACAAGGATCTAAGGGCCTTATATATGCTTCTTAATACCCTAAATAGGTAGGAAAAATGAATATCCATGTGGCTAATGTAAGGTAAGCCAATATTGCATTTTTTGGTGGGATGAGTTAAATCCCATTCTCCATTCGCTTCATGCCTTAAATAGGATTTCAACATAGTAGATATCTATTGAATATAATACATAGGTATTAATCCCACACTTATTATATTTCACACAAACAAATAATTTATATAGAATAGAGTAAATAATTATATTGTGGCTCTAACCAAATTGAAAACTCCTTTTACTGACGTTGAAATGCCCATTCTTGGAGGAGGAATGGAGTATTTTGTAGGAAGTTGGACGTTGGTTGAATGCTTAACATAGTCGGTGGTAGGATGAATTGGATTTGGCCATGATGAGACATAATACTATGCTCCTTATCATTCAAAATAAAATACTCCAATAACTATGGAATTCTATAAAAAATATCAATGAGTTGGCAAAAATAGAAATCCACAAAGGTATGGTTGATAATAACGGTAGTAGGGTCCCCCTTATACACAAAAGTAGACCCCATAGCTATCAGAGGCCCAGATAACACATGTTGTGGGTCTCACATTTAATCATCTCAACCTTTGAAGACTAGAAGTTCATATATACCCATTTTTCCATTTTCACTCTTTCCCACTTGTCGTTGCACACGTGCCTCCAATTTTTAGTGTTACACCCAATCTTCCACAGATGATATCTCCTACGTATGGTGTCCATTTTAATTCATTCAAAAAGAAATAGAAATATAGGTCAATATCTTCTGTACAAAACATGTTGTATGAGATTTAGGGAACACCCTGTTGGTACCCAAATTGATTCTCCCTCAGAAGTTGAGCAACATCACAGGTTTGATAGGAAGTTTAGAGACAAGCATAGCATGTAGTGTGTCATTTTTTAGCCAGGGATGAAATGCAGCTTGCTCTTTGTCACTCAGATGTGGAGAAATGGGTAGCACCCTCAAGAGGATTTGACCTATCCTCACTACTTTATGGTTGTGCCTTTCAACCAAGGTGAGAGGACCCTTTTTGTAGCATGTTTTTTGTGGAGGAGATGGAGATATCCTTCCTTGTGAAATTATTAGGAAGACCTTGAAGAAAATATGATCAATGCAACAAAACCTAACTCTCACAAGTTTTCACTCTAGATAATGGAGATATTTTCTAAGCAAGGTTCAGGCCACTAAAGACAATGAAAACCTAATTGTTTCTACATGTTTTGGTAGTAAAAATTATGCATTTGTATACACACATGAAAAACAGGGGTAGTATGGGTATGATTGGTTATTTTTAAATGAATTTTTGGTGGGAGGTGAAGCAGGATAAAGTTGATTATACCAGACTTCTTGAGAAATTTTACAAAATGGAGAGCTTAAACAACATAATGCTTTGGGATAGCTAGGATGTTCCTTTAACTAGAATATGTGCTTCAATGGAGGCCCAGATCAGCACTTTCACACAAACTTCAAGGATCCAAAATGAAGGCTCAAATTGGAAAACTTAACTAAACATTATCAACCTCTATTTCATCACGCCTAAGATACCCTCAAAGGCTAACAAACAATCTTATAGTCATGCTAGGAGTCACAGTGATTTTAAATTTGTTTATTTCATTATCAAATGAAATCTCTTCTGATAAATGAAATTACAAATGCCACCAAACTATCACAAGGATAAGATCTTGTGTGATTCACAAATATTTCAATGTAAGATTGCAACGGGAACAAGAAAACTACTTGCAAACATTTCAGGAATGAAGCAAACACAAATTTTTCCCAAAAATAACACAAATTAACTCAAGTTTGATTAAATTTATCAGCAGGGGAAAGTTTCTAGAACAATCTCAGAGCTTGTCAATGGTTGTACACTCACAACCACCTTGACATGATCAAATTTAACACAAAAGAGATAAACAGGTTTCTTCAGATGATTTCTCAGAAGGATGGGTTCTATCAAGTTTTCTCTTAGAAAAATTAGTCCCGCCCTCTAACACTCCAACCTTCCACCTCCAACCATTTGCACAACAAATTCATGCAATTTATAATACTTCATTTACAACAGAGTTTTCCCCCCAAAAATCCAAACATTGAATGCACCAGTGCTCGCCATGATCCTGATCGCGATTCCCAGAATCAGATCTGTAAAAGGTTGTCAGGTGCTCAGGGGGTGGATCTCTTCAAATATCTCCCGCATTCAACTCCTTCTTCTAGTAGATCACTCTTCCCTCTACTCGCCAACCACTTCCACCCCTAATCTGTCAAATCTGGTTCTTTGCATGCTCGGGAAGGAAAAATGGAAGATCAGATCGAGCCCAGAGGTCAGATCTCATCTTAATGGCAAAAGACATCCCTAGATCTTCCTCACCAAACTTAGATATCAAATTAACTCCCCTTCCCTATTTGGCATGCAAGAAATATCGAGAAATCATGAAGACTCGCATCTCCAGGAGCTCTGGAGTGAAAATGGTAGAAAAATCAGATACAGATGCACAACTGCCATTGATTTCTATTTTGAATTTGGACCATCCACGTGGGAGATCCACTTTTAAAATGGGCCTGTGGGTTCCCTTTTTCCTTTTACAACTTTTGGAAAAATGTAAAATTTTCACATTTTTCTCCGCACCTCCACCCTTGAAAAATGGGCCTGACACGTGTCCTAAGGTGGGTCCCAAAGGAACCACGGCCAAATTCTTCTATTTCACCTCTTTTTTGGAAAAGGGAAAATTTTCCAAGTTTTCCCCACAGCTCCGCCCTTGAAAAATGGGCCTAACACGTGTCCCAATGTGGGTCCCAGTGGAACCACACTTCCTTTTACACTTTTAACTCCTTTTCCCACAAAAGAAAATTTTCCAATTTTCCTCCGAAGGTCTGCACCTCCGCCGTTGACTGGAGCAAGTTTTGACTTTTCTCTATCGGGCCTGTGGGTCATTTTGATGATTTTAGTCTTTTGAATATCAAGGGGAAAAAAATCCAATTTTCCCCGATGGCCCACCTCCCCGCCTCTTGATATTTTCAATGCCAACCTTGACCTCCTTCTTGTTCGGGCTTGCAGGCCATTTTGAGATTTTAATCCTTTTGATGACAAGAGGCAAAAAATCCAAGTTGCCTCCGATGGTCCGCTTCCCCACCCCTTTGAATTTTCAAACTGCCACGTGTCACAATGGCGCATCTTGAGATGGTCCCCAAAACTTAAGACCTTGAATGAGCGTGGGCTCACCACGTGTCTCAGGCCCTTTAAGAAGTTGCTGAAAATTCTAAGGAAAGAAGACCCGGCGGAGACCTCCACGTGTCATTATGGCGCAACTTCAAAAACCTTAAGGCTTCAAAATGATTTGGTGGGGGCGCGCTTCCATTTTAGAATTTTACTCCATTTTTCCAAAAAGGAAAAACATCCAACCTTGCCTTGAAGGCCCACATCTCTACCTTTAACCTTGCCACATGTCCTTCTGCGGGGTCAAAGTAAGACTTTTTCCCTGCCGCTTAAATTTTTCTTTAATCAAAGCCTGGTGGGGCCGCGGGGTGGGTTCAAACTTTTTGCCAAAGTAGCCAAAAAGAACAAGTTCAAAAAACAAACCCACCATGCCCCATCCAATTAGAAGAAGCCACGTAAGTACCAAAAGAACCAATCAGAATTGAGTGGAGCTACGGGACCAAATTTGCCTTTTTGCCAAAAAAGCAAAAAGTGATAAGTTAAAACATTTTCCCACCATCCCCTGACCAACCAAAAGAAGCCACATGACCACCGAATGCTAAGGAATAATTTTGACAGGAAAAAGGATGCCCGCCAGACCATCAAAAACACAGAAATTCACCATTCATGCCCAGAACCTGATTTTTTCGCTAAGGATGAAATTTTTTGAAACAAAACCAAGTGAATCATGGTTCTGAGCATCTTTCGACCATGGATTTGGATTTTCAAAAGGCATACAAATGTAAATTGATCATTCTCGAGCTTCCATAGTCAGGAAAAGATAGGGAAAATGGCAAAGCCCGCAGATTTTGAAGAAATTAGGGCAAAAAAAACAAGGAAAACTTGGAGACTCCTTCAAAAGGTGCATGAAAATGGATTATGCAAACAATTCAAGGCATTCAAATGGAGGTAAAAGATTTAGAACATCCACATCAAGAAACAAAATGTTTCATAACACACAGATCAAGAGGAAAATCAAGGCAAATGGTGTGAGATCAAAACGAGCACCAACATCAGCTCCGACTCGGGGAGGCACTCCCTGTGAGTGCCACAAGAACAAAATTAGACCAAGTGCCAAAAATAGACCATTGGGGCAAAGTCAAAGAGAAAGAACATAGCAGGAACAACCACAACCATCCTCCAAAAAACTTAACCGAGAAACCAGCAAAACCAAGTCACCGAGGACCAAAACAAGCAAAAACACAAAAGACAGAAAACAAACCAACAAACTATACACTATACAGGTGATGTTCACTTTGATTCTAGGGAATCAATCCAAGAAATGCTTCAAGTGCCTTCCATTAACAAGCAATTCGAGTAATTCACCATCCAAATCCTTCAAGAATAAGGTATGCTCACCAATCTGAATGTAAGTGGAGTAAGAGCCCATACATAAGTGCATCAAATTTACCATGCTTTCCCTTGTCTTCATGTCTACTATCCCATAACAACATGAGATCTCCAACATTGAAAGCTCTGGGAGTGACCTTCTTGTCAAATAAATTCTTCAATTTTTCTCTGAACTTCACATGCCTTTGGTGAGATGCTCTCCTTTCTTCATCAAGTTCAACAATCTGGTTAATGCGAGCCTCATATGGACTAACTTCTTGATCTTCCAGTTGTTGAATGAACTGATATGAGGATAGTTGCATATGTAGGGGCAGCAGGGCCTGAGTCCATATACCAATTCAAATGGACTCTTTCTAGTGGCTCTTTTAATAGTAATTTTGTCAGCCCTAACAAGAAAACTTCAGTTGCTCACCCCATTTTCTCTTGTTCAGCTCCAAGGTTCTTCTGATAATATTCAACAAATTTTTATTACTGGACTCAGCTTGTCCATTTCCTTGGGGATTGTAATTAGATGCATATGTCAAGTTGATCCCATATTCTTTGCACATTGCCACCAAAGGTTTAGCTCTGAAGCTCATGGCATTGTCAGCAACAATTTTAACTGGCACCCCAAACCTGCAGATGATATGGTTCAACATAAAATCCATGACAATTTGGTGTGTTGCTCTTTTGGTGGGGATTGCCTCCACCCACTTGGTGAAGTAATCAGTGGCTACAAGAATCCACTTATGGCTAGCACTTGAAGGGTCTGAAATCTCACCAATGAAATCCATTCCCCATTGCTTGAATGGGGCTTCAATTGATACAGGTTGCAAAGGAAGGGAGCCTGAAGCTTTCAGTCTTCCAGAGAAGCACTGCAACTCTCACATCTTCTAACCAAAAGAGTTGTATCCTTGAAGAGAGTTGGCCACCAATAACCAGCCCTCAAGATCTTGTGTGTTGTGACTCTTCTAGAAAAATTCCCCCCACAAACTCCTCCATGAAGATCAACAATTATCTTGGGGGCTTCATCTTCAGTAATGCACCTTAAGAGAACTCCCTCAGGGTTCTTCCAAGCTAACCCATAATCAGTAATGACATATTTCTGGGAAGCCAACTTAAGGGCTCTTTTCTGGTTCTTACTCAAATGCTCAGGGTAGTATAGATGTCTGAGATAAAAAATTACATCTTTGTACCACTCAGAACTCATCAATTTTTCAAAAACATCTACCCTTCCTTCTTCTACCTCATTTACCTCAATAGTTTGCAAGTTTCTCTCAGCCATAAGCTTAGCCAAGCCCAAACCTCTCACCAAATTCATGGTTTGGATATCCATGTCATATTCTTGCAACTTGTTCACCCATCTACATCTTTTTCTTGAGACTTCCATCTCTGATAAGATGTCTTTCACCATAGTGTGGGGAACATAAGCAACAATTTTAGAGCTCAAAATGTAAGGCCTGAAAACCTTTGTTGCTTTTACCAAGGCAAATGCTTGTTTCTCCATAATAGTGTACTTCAGCTCAGCCCCCTGCAATGCCTTACTAAAAAAGGCAATTGGCCTCTCAGCCCCTTCATCATCTTTCTGCAACAAGACAGATGCAATAGTGTTCTCTGAAGCAAAAGAAAATAGTTGGTAAGGCTTCTTATAATCTAGAGCTGCTAAAATAGGGGCATGCTTTAATGCCTCCTTGATCCCATTGAAAGCTTGAATGGCATCCTCCTCCCATTTGATGACCTGGTCCTTCTTTAGCATGTCAGTGATTGGAATGGTCAACTCAGCAAAGTTTGATATGAATCTCCTGATAAAGTTTATCTTCCCAAAGAAGGACTGAATCCCCTTCTTGGTTCTTGGAATTGGGACCTTGCTGATGGCCTCTACCCTTTCTAGATCAATCATTACCCCTTCTTGTGACACAATGTGACCAAGTAATTTTTCCTTCTGTACTCCGAAATGGCACTTCTTTGGATTGAGTGAAATGCCATATTCTCTACATCTTATCAACATTTTCTCCAAGTGCTGCAAATGATCACTTCTCTTCCTGGAGAACACAGTTACATCATCTTGGTAGACAACAATAAAATCATTGATGTAACCAGCAAAAGCAACATCCATTGCTCTTTGAAAGGTTTCTCCAGCATTCATCAGACCAAAGGGCATCCTGACATATACATAATTCCCCCAAGGAGTGGTAAAGGTTGTTTTAATTCTTTCTGATTCCTTCACCACAACTTGGTTATAACCAGAGAAACCATCCAGGGTAGAAAGTAGCTCAGAACCAGTCACTAGCTGCAGCATGTTTTCCATGTTTGGTAAAGGATAATTATCCTTCATTGATGCTCTATTCAAATTTCTGAAATCCACACACAACCTGATGTCACCATTCTTCTTTCTGACTGGTACTAGGTTTGCAACCCAAGAAGAATACCTTGTAGGCTGAATAATCCCTCCATCCCTTAGTTTCTTCAATTCCTCTTGCATTTTAAGAGATAGGAGTGGATTGATTGGCCTCTGTTTCTACCTGAATGGTTTTGCATTAGATTCCAAGGGAATCTCATGTTGAAACAGATCCTCTCTGTATGCCTTTAGTTCAGAATAAGTCCAAGCCATGCAATCTTGATATTTTTTAGCAATTGGACATAAGACTATTTTTCCTCCTTGCTGAGATTGCTTCCCAACCAGATCTTCCTTGGTTTCTCCTTTGTGCCAAGGTCATGCTCCTCAATATCCCTTGAGGCTGCTATGCATCTGTTAATAATGTGATCAACATTATCAAAGTTGGATTCAAGAGCAACCAACCCTCTAGGAATGGTATTAGTCTTTAGTTGGATGATGCCTTTTCCAAACAAGGTTTCTTTACCCTCTGCTACGCACACCATTGGCTCCCAATCAATATTTTGATCAGTAAAATCTCCTCTTTGTTCTACAAAAATCTTCTGACCTGAGCATCATCATCAAAAACTTGCCAATGTTTAATGTTGTCAGGTACAGATGGCCTAGTTAACACCTCAACATCATATTCACAATATGGGGATACTGTACAATTACCAAACCGAGATCCCAATACTGTGCAAGTTTTTCTGCCAAATCATTGAACCTCCTATCATGATGCACAATATTGAATGAATCAAAGATATTAATGAGATCCCAAACTACGTGCTTGTATTGTTTCATTCACTGATTTTTTGTGGCATAAAGTTTTCTGAATTTCTTTACAATTAATTCTGAATCTCCTTTGACAATGATGTCTTTAACACCATATTTCCAAGAAATCCTCAGACCTAACAATAGTGCCTCATACTCAGCAATGTTATTAGTGCACTCAAAGTTGAGTTTGAAGGAAAAGACAAACTCTTCCTGACCAGGAGAGATCAGAACAACACCAACACCATTTCCGAACTTGGAGCAAGCTCCATCAAACAATAAAGTCCAAGGAGAGCCTTCCTACTCAAGACACTTGCATTCTTCAATCTTGTGCTCTTTTCCATCAGCAAATCCTACAAAGTTATCAGCATCAACACTTGTGTACAATACTTCATAAGATGCATTGTTGGGATCTTCAATAAGGTGCAACATCTTCTTTTCCCCATACAACTTGACAAGGCTGCCCTCAATTGGGATGGTGGCATAGGACATATCCATTTGAACACTCCCACCAACACTTGCAGCCCATTTTCTAGACAACAGCATACCCCACTTGGCTGGGCAGTCAACAATAACTACATCAAGCTTCAAGTTCCTTCCCGGATAGGCTGCAAGTTGTACCACCAGACCTTTCACACATCCCACCACTGGAACCTCTCTGGAATCCATAGCAGTACACTTCCCATATGCTGTTGTTACCTTGATATTCAGTTCATTCATAACTTCCAGAGGCATAACATTACATGATGCCCCCGAATCAAACATACAGTTGTGCAACAATCTATCCTTAATGATCAGAGTGGTGAAGAATGGATCCACATTTAGCTGAGAATCTACCAAGGATGTCCCCAAATAAACCTCAGGTGGTTCATCTAGCTCTTCTGATGCTGGTGGTGCTTCTATTTCTTCAATGATTGGAGGAGTCTCCACAATATTTACATTTCTTCCTAGGGCACTCTTCTCTTCTTTCAATCCAAAATACTCCAATGCCCTCTTCTTGTGCTCAGGAATCCTAAGCAACTCAACAATTGGAACTGAGATCTTGATCTGACTCAAGACTTGGGCAATATCATAAGGGATAGACTTTGGCAAGGCAACATTGGAAGGAAGGTTGACACACTCATTAGATGGCACAAGATTTTTGACAGCTTGGGCATGAGGAGGGGTATGAGTTTTGTTTGGGACAACAAGGCCCTTGGAAGATGCATCTTTCTTAGGAGCCTCTTTAGGAATATTTGAAAGCAATGGAGTTTTTGGCTTGGCCTGAGGCCCTGTCCCTTTGACAACCCTACTTCTTGTGTTATACTCCTTCTCTTGGGAAACAACAATGTTCATCAACAACTTCCTGTCCTCCTCAGATGGGATTCCTCCATCATACTTCTTTATCATTAAAGCTCTTAAATATTCAAAGTCATTATTGGGAAATTCAAAAGCTTGTACAATATCTACTTCTAAAGTATGAGAGGGAGGAAGAATAGGTACCCGGTGGATGCAATCCCAAAAATCAGCAGTATTCTAGCACTTATTACTTCAGTTGAAGTTTCCCCTTGTTGTGAGATCGTGGAGCAACCCATCATGCAAACATCATCATCATTATCATCATCAGCTTCTTCTTCTTCTTGCTGATCTTCCTCACATGGAGCATGGGGCATGAAACATCTATCACACCAATCAATGACATTTGTCTCCTCCACAACAACAACTCTGATAGCCAAAGGATCAGGTACCATTCTATTTTCCCTGGCCTGGGCCTGTTTATTTCCAAATCCAACAGGTCCCTTGCCTCTATCATCAGATATCTGATCATTTTTATGATGATTTGTAAACCTGTCTTGGCCTTGTTGCTTGTGTTGACCTTGTGAACTCTTCCCAATCCCTTTTTCTTCCCAGGCTAATTTGTATGATATTTCTTTGACAGCCCCTACCAAAGTTTTCACAACTTCCTCCAAATCAACAGCCTTACTTGTTTGAGGATTTTCCAGGTTAATTAGTTTTACACCCTCCCTTTTTGGAGGCTTTCCAATTGCCTTGATGTTGTTCTCTATTTGCAGAGCCATGGTGAAAGCCTACCTCAAATTAGTAGGGTTTTTTCCCCTCAAGTAGTAAGCAAATTTTTTATCAAATGCATCTGAATATTTGATCAAACATGATTCATCACATGGCCTTAAGCTAACAGGAAATCTCCTCAAGGTCTTGTTAAACCTTGTGTTGAAATCATGTACTGACTCATTAGGATTCTTCTTGATGTTTTCAAATTCTGATAGAAGAAACCTAGGGTAAGTTCTATCACCATACTGCAATCTAAATGCATTGTTCATCTCTATCCAAGAATCAATGGAATTATCTAGAAAAGCTTTATACCAGTCCCTTGCATCTTCTTCCAAAGTATGGATAAAAAATTTGATATATACATCTTCATGTTCAATCTCAAAGTCTTCCATCATATTGATAAAAAGATTTAGATGTTGATCACCAGTTATAGCGTTGTTTCCTTGGAACTTTGGTAATTTATTTCTTACATCCTGGGGAACTACATTTGGATAACCAGCCATCCCTGTAAAATTTATAGGACCAAAGGTGTTTACAACAAATGGAGGTCTAGGTGGGGGCATGGGCCATGTTGTTTTGAAGAGGTGACCCTAGAGGGGAGACAAATTGATAAGGGGTAGAGGGTATTTGAAACAAAGGAGTATAACTTTCAAAATGGATATCCCCTAAAGGCCTTGTTTCTTGGAAAACCCTATCAAATTCTAAAAAGATAGGGGTAGAATGAGAAGAAAAATTTTCAAAATCAAATGAAGGCCCCTCTCCAGTTGGAGAATTCAATTCCACAAAGAGGCTACCTGATTCAGAATCACTTGAATGGCAGTCTTCAATAATAGGCCGATCACTTTCATCAATGGAGATCCCTTTTCTTGTCTGCTGATCTCCAAAAACTCTCTAGGATTTTCTTCCTTCTGAATTTGTTTTTCCTAGCTCTAGAAATAATGTCCTAGCAGGATCCCTAGCAAAGAAAGATCTTCTTCCTTCCAGCTTTGCAAAGATTAGTAACAAATCTCACTTGATAGAGGTTAAGACACTGGTACTCATCAAGAATATAATCAATAGGGAGTCGCCACTAAGGATTTCCACCTTAGTTGTGCAAATGCACTAAAATATGATCTGTCAAATGTTTGTCAATACTAGAAACTAGAAATGGGATGATTTGACTTTTCTTTACCCAGATTTATCAATGAAAGCTAGTGCACTAGGTGTAGAAACTGAAAAGAATTGCACACAACACTTGTAACTTTGAAAACTTCTTATAGGCCTGAACACACATGATGTTTGAAAAAATGTATTAGCACTTAGAGCATACAAGAAGTGTTTACCAGGGTCTGAATATGAACTGTAACCACTATGTCCCCGACAACAGTGCCAAGTCAGGTGTTGGTACCCAAATTGATTCTCCCTCAGAAGCTTAGCAACATCACAGGTTTGGTAGGAAGCTTAGAGACAAACAAAGCATGTAGTGTGTCATTTTGTAGCTGGGGATGAAATGTAGCTTGCTCTTTGTCACTCAGATGTGGAGAAATGGGTAGCACCCTCAAGAGGATTTGACCTATCCTCACTACTTTATGGTTGTGCCTTTCAACCAGGGTGAGAGGACCCTTTTTGTAGCCTACTGTTTGTGGAGGAGATGGAGATATCCTTCCTTGTGAAATTATTAAGAAGACCTTGAAGAAAATATGATCAATGCAACAAAACCTAACTCTCACAAGTTGTCACTCTAGATAATGGAGATATTTTCTAAGCAAGGTTTAGGCCACTAAAGATAATGAAAACCTGATTGTTTCTGCATGTTTTGGTAGTAAAAATTATGCATTTGTATACACACATGAAAAACATGGGTAGTATGGGTATGATTGGTTGTTTTTAAATGAATTTTTGGTGGGAGGTGAGGCAAAATGAACTTGATTTTCCAGATCTCTGAGAAATTTTATAAAAATGGAGAGCTTGAACAACATAATGCTTTGGGATAGCTAGGATGTTCCTTTAACCAGAATATGTGCTTCAATGGAGGCCCAGATCAACACTTTCACACAAACTTCAAGGATTCAAAATGAAGGCTCAAATTGGAAAACTTAACTAAACATTATCAACCTCTGTTTCATCACACCTAAGATACCCTCAAAGGCTAACAAACAATCTTATAGTCATGCTAGGAGTCACAGTGATTTTAAATTTGTTTATTTCATTATCAAATGAAAGCTCTTCTGATAAATGAAATTGCAAATGCCACCAAACTATCACAAGGATAAGATCTTGTGTGATTCACAAATATTTCAATGTAAGATTGCAACGGGAACAAGAAAAATACTTGCAGACATGCAAGAATGAAGCAAACACAAATTTTTCCCAAAAATAACACAGATTAACTCAAGTTTGATTAAATTTATCAGTAGGGGAAATTTTCTAGAACAATCTCAGAGCTTGTCAATGGTTGTACACTCGCAACCACCTTGACATGATCAAATTTAACACAAAAGGAGATAAACAGGTTTCTTCAGATGATTTCTCAAAAGGACGGGTTCTATCAAGATTTTCTCTTAGAAAAATAAGTCCCGACCTCTAAAAATCCAACATTCCAAAAATTTGCATGATTCAAAATTTATAAACATTTTACAAAAGAGTTTTCCCCCCAAAAATCCAAACATTGAGTGCACCAGTGCTTCGCCATGATCCCGATTGATTCCCAAAATCAGATCTGTAAAAATTTGTCAGGTGCTAAGGGGATAGATCTCTTAAAACATCTCCCACATTCAACTCCTTCTTTTGGTAGACCACTCTTCCCTCTACTCGCCAACCACTTCCACCCCTAATCTGTCAAATCTGGTTCTTTGTGTGCCCGAGAAGGAAAAATGGAAGATCAGATCGATCCCAGAGGTCAGATCTCATCTTAATGGTAAAATATGTCCCAGATCTTCCTCACCAAACTTAGATATCAAATTAACTCCCCTTCCCTATTTGGTGTGAAAGAAATATCGAGAAATCATGAAGACTCACATCTCCAGGAGCTCTGGAGTGAAAATGGTGGAAAAATCAGATACAGATGCACAACTACCATTGATTTCTATTTTGAATTTGGACCGTCCACGTGGGAGATCCACTTTAAAACGGGTCTATGGGTTCCCTTTTTCCTTTTACAACTTTTGGAAAAATGTAAATTTTTCACATTTTGCTCCGCACCTCTGCCCTTGAGAAATGAGCCTGACACGTGTCCTAAGGTGGGTCCCAAAGGAACCACAGACCAAATTATGCTATTTCACCTCTTTTTTGGAAAAGGGAAAATTTTCCAAGTTTTCCCCACAGCTCCGCCCTTGAAAAATGGGCCTGACACGTGTCCCAATGTGGGTCCTAGTGGAACCACGCTTCCTTTTACACTTTTAACTCCTTTTCCCACAAAAGGAAAATTTTCCAATTTTCCTCCAAAGGTCCGCACCTCTGCTGTTGACTGGAGCAAGTTTTGACCTTTCTCTATCGGGCCCGTGGGTCATTTTGATGATTTCAGTCTTTTGAATATCAAGGGGCAAAAAATCCAAGTTGCCCCAGATGGCTCGCCTCCCTGCCTCTTAAAATTTTCAAAACCAACCTTGACCTCCTTCTTTTCAGGCTTGAGGGCCATTTTGATATTTTAATCCTTTTGATGACAAGAGGAAAAAAATCCAAGTTGCCTCCGATGGTCCGCTTCCCCGCCCCTTTGACTTTTCAAACTGCCACGTGTCACAATGGCACATCTTGAGATGGTCCCCAAAAGTTGAGACCTTGAATGAGCGCGGCCTCGCCACTTGTCTCAGGTCCTTTAAGAAGTTGAAAAGAATAAGGAAAGAAGACTCGGTGGAAACCTCCACGTGTCTTTATAGCGCAACTTCAAGAACATTATAAGGCTTCAAAATGACTTGGAGGGGGTGTGTTTCTATTTTAGAATTTTACTCCATTTTACCAAAATGGAAAAATATCCAACCAACTTCTGAAGGCCCGCATCTCTGCCTTTAATCTTGCCATGTGTCCTTCTGCGGGGTCAAAGTAAGAATTTTTCCCTGTCGCTTAAATTTTGCTTTAATCAAAGCATGGCGGGGCCGCGGGGCAGGTTCAATTTTTTTGTCAAAGTAGCCAAAAAGAACAAGTTCAAAAAAAAACCCACCATGCCCATCCAATTAGAAGAAGCCACGTAAGTACCAAAATAACCAATCAGAATTGAGCGGATCTAAGGGACCAAATTTGCCTTTTTGCCAAAAAAGTGAAAAGTGAAAAGTTAAAACATTTTCCCGCTATCCCCTAACCAACCAAAGGAATCCACGTGACTACCAAATTCTAAGGAATAGTTTTGACAGGAAAAAGACGCCCCACCAGACCGTCAAAAACACAGAAATTCACCATTCATGCCCAGAATCCAATTTTTCGCTAAGGATGAATTTTTTTGAAACAAAACCAAGTGAATCATGGTTCCAAGCATCTTTTGACCATGGATTTGGATTTTCAAAGGCATACAAATATAAATTGATCATTCTCGAGATTCCATGGTCAGGGCAAAATAGGAAAAACGACAGAGCCCACAGATTTTGAAGAATTAGGGGAAAAATAGGGAAAACTTGGAGATTCCTTCAAAAAAGGGCATGACAATGGATTCTGTAAACAATTTGAGGCATTCAAATGGAGGTAAAAGCTTCAGAACATCCACATTGAGAGATAAAACGTTTCATAACACACATATCAGAGGAAATCAAGGCAAATGGTGCAAGATCAAAACGAGCACCAACACATCCAAAATATAAAATGACCTTCGAATCAAGTTGAGCCTAATATATAAAATAATAAGTTTTTGTGAATATTATACTAGGTTTGTCACTTTCCAGCACACTAAAAAATTAGGACTATTTTTTTCTTTTCATGAGTAAATTATTCAATATTGAAACCCCCCAAAAATCATAAAATAGATAATGGAAAATAGTATGCCAATCAAATAAATAAAATTGTTCATTTAATTAACTTTTTTGAAAAAACCAAACTACGAAGCTCAAACTTACTACGCTTCACAAAAAAAAGCCTTTTATATAGAATGGAGTCGGTAACCATATTGTGGCTTCGATCACATTGAAAACTCCTTTGAATGATATTGAAATGCCTATCCTTGGACAAGGAATGGAGTATGTTGTTGATAGTTGTATATTTGTCAGTTGCTTAACATAGTCAGCAGTAGTATGAATTGGAGTTGATAATTATTTTTTATTAGATAGGCTAAAAAATCAGGGATAGGCTCCTAGAGGCCGAGAACAAAATATTACATTGTTATAGTAGCAAAGCAAGAAAAAAAAAAAGGAACCCCAGAGTTAAACATACTTAACTCCAAAAGAAGGTCAAGGGAGCCAAGAAACAACGAGAAGGAGAGATTAAGCCAAAAAACTAGAAAAAATAGAGGAAATTCCTCAAAAGTCCACAAACAGTTCAGATGAAGTTCTACAAGGCAACATTACTTTTATTTTTTCTTTTTAGATGTATTATCCTCCCTGATCTCCTTTTTTGGGCTAGAATCCAAATTCTGCTTCATCTGGGGGGTTTCCTTGATGCCCTCCTCAGTTTCCTCCTCATGCTCCTCCTCCTCAAACTCCTCCTCTTCCTCCTCATCAAATCTAATCGGCCTTCTTTTCCACTTCTCTTTTTCCGTGGCATCCAGACGAACACCCAACTCACAAACCAGAGTTGACCATTATGATTCATAATAATGTGGCCCTTTTCATTCATAGGAAGATACTTTAGAAACTATAGAATTCTATAAACAACCAATGGGGTTGAAAAAAAAGAAATCCACAAAAGGTATGGTGAATAATAATGGCAGCAGGGCCCCCTTCGACACAAAATTGGATCCCCCAAGTGTTGGATCCCTAGAAAAACATGTTATAGGTCTCACATTCAATCATCTCGACCTTAAAAGAATAGAAATTCATATAGACCCAATTTTCCAATTTCACTCTTTCCCACTTATTACTACACAAGTGTCTCCAATTTTCCCTGTTGCACCCAATATTGCACTATGATATGTTCTACATATGACATTAGTTTTACTTCATTCAAAAGGAATTGGAAATATGGCTCTGAGATGTTTTTTAGGTAACATTTTATAGGATATTTAGGTAACATCCAAATCATAATATTGCCTTTACATCAATTAACCAAGGGGAATCTAATTCCTTGTTCAAGTTGAGGCTAAGATATAAAACTATAAGCTTTTGTGAATATTATACTAGGTTTCTCACTTTCCACCACACTAGTACATGAGGACAATTATTTTCTTTTCAAGAGTAAATTCTTCAATATTGAAACCCCACACAAATTATAAAAAATACAATGGAAAGTTATATGCCAATAAAAGAAATAAATTGTTCATTTATTTATCTTTTTGGAAAAAACAAAACTGCCAAGCCTAAGGATATGAACCCCAATTCATGATTTTTTATTAAAATTTGGTGAAATATAAGGTAATACAACTTTTTCACCTCTAGATGTGTATGTGAAAAAAATTATTAAAAAAAATTGGTTGTGATTTGTAGTATTAAACCATGATTTTGGTACTGATTTCTACTAAACAAAACCTATAATTTGCAAGGATATTGGTACTAATTTGTAAAATAAATAAATTGTATCACAAATTACAAAAACATATTAAATTTTATACAAAATTGAGTCACATAAAATAAAATAATAAAAAAAAAACAAAATGAAACATACCTTTAGAGAGCAAACCAGACCTTTAATTAGTGGACTAGACCTTTACATCACACATCAGAGAAAAAAGAACATTTTTTTTGTCAATATGTGAATAAAAAAAATTTGGGTGCCCACTTTGCATGGTTTCCACCACAAAAATTACAACCATAAGCATTCCATGGAAGCCTAGTTGCACATATGTTTCAACAAAGATTGGCTTTAAATCATATACACCATTTTTTCCCATGTAAGTGTAACTTTGATGCTTGTAAAAGAGGTTTTAGGACACTTTTATAATTTAAAAAATATGGGTTTTGTAGTTATCATTACGTAATATCTAAAAAAAAAATTAATTTAATTTTAACATTTATTTTCTATTTTTTTTAATTTTTCAATGACATTGGGGTTGTTTTTCATTTTCACTCTAAATTTTAAACACACAAACACAATTTTAAATATAAATTATTAAATTTCAAAAAAACTATCTACCCCTATAAAAAAAGAGCTTGACACATCCATATTTTTTTACCAAATACTACTTTCAATTTCAAGATATTGAGTGTGTGACAAAAAATAGTTAAATTCATATAAGTTTTGTTTATAAAATTAAATAAATATTATATTTTTATCAAAAAATTATGTTGTTCTAAAACATTACAAATATAATGTATTTAATAAAACTTGTTTTAATAATTATTTCTAATTATCATACATGTGTGTGTGAATTTGTCACTCAATGTGCTAGTTTGCATGAATAAACTAGTGTGTTACACTTAAAGACCAAAACATATATTTTTACTTTTTAAAAAAACATAAGAGTATTTACACTCAAAATCCTTCATTTAGTATTTGTACACTATTATAAAATTTAAAATCAATGAATCACTTATCATCACTCAAACATGTGTGAAGTCTCATTTTCAAGAAAATGCATGTCACTTCTCTACAAACAATCTGCCAAATATTTGCACACTCACCTTGGTAGCTCAAAAGATAACCTATACACTATGTATGTAATCAAGCATAATGAGGAATTCTAAAGTACATGTAATGAAATAGCAACACTTTTGGTAGTATGGGATATGCCTCCAAAGAATAATGTCAACATGAAGGAACCAAGCTAGCATATGTTCTCGTGTGTCATCCTATGTGTACCTTGCATCACCCTCAATATACCTCATGAACACATGTGTAAAGAGTATAAAGAAAATATATGCTATTTATAATTTGAAAAGAAACATTTATAAATTAACAAGCTAGATACCGAAACCATAAATATGTCTTAAATTTTAATAATGCAAATATGTGAATATTTGAATGATTTTGATTTGTTATGAAAAATGATTAAATATAAATGTGAAATATATTCTGTATTCTACATTTAATCTAACATTAAGTAAAATAGTAAAAATAATAGATAAATGTGTAAATAAAATGACCCAAGCAATTAAGAAAGTATATATGTGAAACCCTAAAGTGTAATGAGAGTTAGAAAGAACTCAGTTGATTGGACGAGCTTGTTGGACTGTGTTGCAGAGATGGATGGAGAAACATGAGGAAGAAATTAATGTGTTGAAGTCTTGAAAATCATAGATCTGGGCAATTTGAGTGGACTGGGATGCCTGGATAGGTAAAGGGGCACTTTTGGGTGACCTAGTCTGCAATATGGGAGCCCTGGTCTGTCTAAAAACTCTATAACATTCCTTCGAGGTGTCACTTAATAGTTTCCTACCTTTGATTGCTATCACACTAACTTCGTTATTCTGGGGTGTATGTCACTTGTAATCGATGATGAAGAAGAGACATGTAAAACCCCAATGTAGGAATAAAAGCGCTTAAAATGAAAGATGCATATGAAGGGGTCGGACTAACCTAAACTACCAAAATGGTGGAATTCCTAACTGAGCATTGCACTACATCCTAGACCTGATGTAGTTCTATGTGCTTGTGTGTGCAATAATGCCCTATGTGGTCTTGTGTGAGTCACACTTTGTGAAAGTAGTGAGCTATAACTATGTGTAGAAATATAATAATATGGTGGATGGAATAGAATAAACTTCCCTCCTATGCAGTGTAATGCAGATGAACCAGCCTTGTGCCTTGTGATGGAGCTAGATGGATGTAAATGAAGCCTTTGATGGATGCAACCTTAGGTGATGATAGTAGGGCTTAGTTCTTGATCCCTCATTATGGTCTCATAACTTTATATTTATATGGTTCTCTTGTTCTAATTTCATAATTAACCCCGAAAAGGCCAACCACTAAAAATATGAGATGCTCAAAAGCTCAGAAATTTCCCAAAAAGTGGTCAGAAAGTGTAGAAAGGATAAGGGCACCCCGAATGGGACCAAGGTACCTGGGGAGCCCAATATTGGGATAGATGACCTATTCAAAGATAAAATGACACCAAACAACAAAAATAGAATTGGAAAGTATGTGTTAAAGGTCAGCAGTGATGACAGAAATCAAACTAAAATGGCCAAAAGACATGGGTTAATTAGTAATTTCTTCACTCAAAAACCATATGAATAGTAGTATGAGACCGGGAATACATAATGTCTAAATTGCATGTTTTTTTGACTACAAAAATATCTATGTATAAGAAAGGGGTAGAAAAATAAATACCCAATAAAAACCTAATAAAGAGACACATGACCCACAAGTATCAAAAGAGACAGAGGATTCTCATGTATAATCTATGTAGAAGAAGTGACATGTGCTATAGAATGCCTAGTTTGGGAAGACCTTTGATAAATAATATGCATGTATAGAATCCTTATAGAAATCCAAAGAAGAATAATTCATAACCTCATTAAAAAATTGTATAACTATATATAAATAATATGTAGGTATGTTAAAATGAAATCCATATGAAAACCATTAGTTTAAACACTAGCTAGAGTAGCCAACTTGAGATGAAGTATTATGATGGTTAAGCTAAGCACCGAAAGATACAAATATAAGTAATGTGTATAAGACATAACATCATAAAGACCAAAAGGATTAATCATACGAATAAAAAAAGTCACTAGATGAACTTTATATAAAAGGTTGTGTAGATTACAATCATAACATATATGTTCAACATTAGCTATATTATCACATGCATTTTTGAAATAGCTATCAGTTTAGTGTTAGTTTCCTTGGGGGTAGATATGAAACTATTGTCGGTATAGTCATGCTATAAATGTCTATGGGAAAATTTTTGTGATAAAAGGATCTGATGGTGCATAAATAGTCAATAAACATAGAAATATGGTGAGTATATTTGATAGAATACTAAGTAAAAATCCAAGAAGATATTAACCACAAAGAATCAACATATGAAGCAGTAGAAGGTGTAAGATATATGGATCCTCTAGGACTAGCATCTAAAATAGAACACTGTGTTGAAAATCTAGAAGAGAGAAACCCACTAGAATTATCTAGTGAACTAGAAGAACTAAGGGTAGATGGAATCCACATAAGTGACCCACCATAATCAACATAAAAATCATAAATGTTATCCAAATATGCACGAGGGATAGGATTAGTGATTATCAATGTGATTACCCTAATAGTAACCAATTGCTGATTATGAATAAACTTCACACATTGATGTAAACTAGAGGGGATAGCTAAAAGGAATGTATACGAGGGTAGGATGAGCATATGCCATATTCAGGACTAGAAGAAGATACCAATAATGGAGTAGCGATAGTAATGGAACCAACTATGAAAGGGAAAACAATATGCCCAAAATTCATGTCAACATCAAAGGTTTGTTTCTGTTTACTATATATAAGAGAATTAAAAAAATTGAGAGTGTATAAATATAGTTTAATATTATTTATAGTCATACTATTATGAATAGGAAACTGATTTAAAAAACAAAATTATTGAGTGTATTTGAAACAAAATAATGAGCCATATCAGTGTCATCAAAATTAATCATTGGTGGAGGTAGTAAACAAACACTTACTAGTGTACCACAAGAATGTGGTTTAGGAGAAACGTGATAATTACAAGACTCAACTGATGAATATTTGACAATGTTATGTTCAGGTAATTGGTCATGTGACATAATATTAGTGTTAGTATGGTGAGATTCTTTTGCAGGTGTTATCCTTTCAATGACAACAACATTAAGAAGATCATGTATAATGCGAAAAATAACAATACATCCATTCGTAATATTACCAAGGCATTGATAATACTCACAATGAGCATTAACATCAATTTTTTTCCATTGAGCACAAATGTATCAAAGTAGTGAATGGAGATACACAAGGATGTTTTCAAGTAATTGTCTAAGCACTATTTTGTGGTGTATAAGAAAAATGTATTAATTTTTACTAAGAAGATTACAATTTTTTACTCATAGGTTGTGAAATAGTTATAGGAGAGTGAGTGCAAGAATCCACATATAAACCTTGGATCATCTCGATTGTAAAATTCTAGATTGCAAACAGTGAACAAGGGAGTGAAGAGCTTGTGTGCTTCAAGAAAAATAATATGAATCACTATATACATATATAGGAGGCATAAAGTGTGTATATGCATAAAAGTGAGAGAACTTAGTGTTAATATACATCGAATAAGAAAATTGTTCCACATCCACACATTAAGGAAAAACATAGACATAGTTTTATGGATAGTAGCTTCTACTAGAGCAAGCTAGAGAAGCCTTTGGCTTGAGAGAGAGAGAGAGATGATGATAATGATAATCATCCATGATACTTTGAAATAAAATAAACCAAATATAAAAAGAGGGAACCCTATGATCACTATGGTTTAAATAGTAGATTTAATGTAAAATTCTATTTTAACAAATGTTTACTCCCTAATTAAATTATGTAATGGAAAGTACATGACAATAAATAGGATGCATGGTTTTATTACAAAATATTATTCTGATCTAATCAATTTAGAATTAAGCATTTATAACTAGAATAATGCATTAATACTCACAAAAATGGATAAATGATAACGCAAATACACAAAAGGATATAAATACTTAATTGTATAGGACATAATAGAGAATATCCAAATGTGCAAACATGTGGAAACGGTAAATACAAAACTAGAGGTTCTCTGATATTAATTATTGAGCTGGAAAATAAGTAAGGGAGCAACCATGTAAATATTTTACAGTCTAAACCTAGAGTTGTATTTGAAAGTGTACTATTTTGGACCCTTTGAAAATTAGACTATACGAATTCCATTATGCTTTTGTTTCCTATAAATTCCCTTCCCTTTATGTCACTCTTGTTCACACAAAATTCATATGACTTGTAATCACTTGATACAAAGTAGAAACCATATAAACATGCAATAATCTTCATCAAAAAATTAGATAACAAAAGGATATATCATGTATGTAGTGAGGCTGGACATCCTTGGAAATTGATTGTGCCTAACTAGTCTAGGTGTTAAACTACATTCCCTTGTGTGGGATCAAGCCCCATGTAGTTATCTAAGTGTTTGTGTGAGTGTGATATTGATCTAATCCAACCCCCAATGGGCTCCCTCATGTGTATTGACACAAATAATAGAAAAATAACTTAATAGTATATAATGTACCCAATTGGATAGTAGTGTGATGTGGTGTTCTTCATCTATGTGACATAAATCTTTGTTCTTTAAAACCCTTTGTTAATTGTTGAGCGACTTTTATCTTTCCAAGACATAGATCTATCTCATTTGTGTGCTTGGAAATGGAGGAAGTAGACTCTCAAAATTATTTGAGTTATTCAAACATGTAGTAAGAGTTTCTCAAATTGAGGTGCCACTTATTTGGGAATATTTCTAAGAGCCTTGAATGCTTTTGAAATGGTATATATAATAATATCTTATAAGAGTTCTAAGTGAGTTATAAAGTAATATTCACTTACTTATAGATCCTTCTATAGGTCAAACATTAAAATATAACTAACATTAGGAAGGTGAAATGACAAAATAATGATATTCAAATTGGAAATAGAGTCATAACATACGACATGTTAGGAATGTATAAGCTAGCTAGGACTGTATATCACATCCTGACCAATTGTACAGTCCACAATAGGAGGATTTTTTTACAAAACATAAAGTTATAGCATGTTGCACATGGAGAGTTTACTTCTTTGATTAATTAAACCTTCCTTAATTTTTGATAGTGTAGCATGTACATATGATTCAATCTTGAAAGAGCTATAGAGTTTTACTTATTAGACCTATAATGTGAGTATTTATATTAGCAACGTAACATAGCCAAAATTTTCATTTCCAACTCATAAACTAACAAATGTTAGGGTCTACATTGATGAGGGTCATCAATCCTCGCCATTAATAATGTCAATTTGGGTTGGTGTCTGAAGGTTGTATGCATTAAGAGAAGAAAATCTTGGAAAGCAACTCCTTTAAACACAAACCAAACTTGCATAAAATAAATCACACTTACAGAAATAAAGGTTGCATGAAAGAAATGAAAATTTCATAAATGAAATTGCATAAATTGAAATAAAAAAAAACATAATTGAATGAAACACCTGCAGGTTTGCAACAGACTGAATTTTCACAATACAAAGATAAAAACAATACAACAAAATGAATTAAAGACAAATGAATAAACATAAACATAAATAAAAAGATCCATCTTCCTTGGAATGAGTGGCCAGCTCATTCCTTGGAAGAGGATTTAAATCATACTTCTGAGATCTTAAAACTACAAAATATTTGAGAGGAAAGAATAGATCTTTATTTCTTGTGGAGAAAAACATTACATATCTAAGTGTGGAAGGTTGCATTTATAATTGATGCATCCAACCAACTCCTTATTTTAGGAAATACAATCTGATCTTATATTTATTCTAATCCTAACAACTAAAATCTCCATCTCCACAAAATATGGAGAGAGATATATTATTGAAGTCAAAGTCTTATCTCGCTTATTATAGGAAGATTTGCTCCCAAATATTCCCATTGCTTTTCGGTAACAAGAATCATAATGATTTTATTCCTCTACATTATTTTAAGGAGGATTTCCCTCAAAATATGATTTTGACTAAATACCTTTCTCGGATTTTCCATTTGACTTTGTTGTTTTTGACTGTGGAACTTTTGACGCTTGTCTGATACGCTTTTTCCTTGGACTGGAGTTCACTAAAAGTTAGATCTCTCTTCATTGGTAAAACCTGTAACAAATATGAATGAGGTTTTTGTTAAACACATTTCTATGAACAAAACCTCTCTCATATTTTCCATTTGACTTTTCTGTTTCTGTTTATGGAACTTTTAGTGCTCGTCTGATACACGTTTCCTTGGACTGCAACTCACTAAAAGTTAGATCTATCTTCATTGGTAAAACTTGTAACAAATATGAATGAGGTTTTTGTTAAAAAAATTTCTATAAACAAAAACCTCTCTCATATTTTCCATTTGAATTTTCTATTTCTGTTTATGGAACTTTTAGTGCTCGTCTGATACACTTTTCCTCGGACTGCAGCTCACTAAAAGTTAGATCTCTCTTTATTGGTAAAACCTGTAGTAAATATGAATGAGGTTTTTTTTAAACACATTTCTATGAACAAAAACCTCTCTCATATTTTCCATTGGAATCTCTGAGTTTTCACAATCCCTCAAAAATTGTCATTCTGTTGATGCAAGTTCCGGAACTAAAAAGTGTCATTCCTTTTATGCAAGTACCTGGAACTAAATTTGCAAGTTCCGGAAACTAAATATGATTTTTGGAATCATGAATTAAAACTGTCATTTTTGGAACTAACTAAATCATTCAATTGATACAAGTTTTGGAACTAAATCTATGAGTTTTGGAACTAAACCTGCAAGTTTTGAAACTAAACATGCAAGTTCCGAAACTAACTCTGTGAGTTCCAGTACTAACTCTACGAGTTCCGCAGCTAACTTAAAACAACTACAACTTTTGCATGCGACCTCGGATTGAGATGATTCTTTTTTTGATCTTACATAATTTTTCGAGAGGAATTTGAATATGAAATCATATTTGATTTTAAATGTACTTTTCATGATCAATTCCACTTTTCCCAATATTAGCATTATCTTTCCTTTATGGCCTGCATACATAAGACTTTGCATCTTTTCCCAAATAATCAATAGGATTAGTCAAAAAAATAGATAACAAAATATTTCTAAAGAATGAACAAGATATATATCCTATATTCTATCTTAAGAAAACTATAAGTTCCTAGATTACATTTAAATCCACTTTCAAAGGTAACTTGAAAGGACAAACTAATGGTAATTTATGGCCAATTTATGGCCTCATTATACATCATGGTACAAAAATAGGTTTTCAAAAAATCATGTCTTTTGACCAATATTTGACCTAGAAATTTTAAAACTATGTTGGCCAAAATATCTAAAAAACCTAAAGAACAAACCATTCTTAAAATTTTGAGATATTTCAAATATTCAAGCAAGTCTTTTTTTTAATTACAATTCATGGATATTTTTTTAAAAACCCTGAAATTGAAATAACTCCATGATCTCCTAATATGAAAATTCAACTTTGAGGAGGCTACCTCCAGCTCCTTCTATAAAATATAAGACCCAATACATACATGAAATCCCTCTTACCAATATTCATGTCCTTTATAAGTACATACACTACTTTTATTAGATGGGTAACACCCAGGGAAAATTTTAGTGGTGAATATTTTTAATTTGCTGAACATTCCTTATTTGAAAAATCTAAAAAGATGAAATTTTTCAAGTACGATAGTGTACCTTTCATCTAAATTTTCTAGTATAAAATTTTGTAGGGGCTATTTTTGCCTACTATTGAAAAATCCTCCTATATAATCATAGTTAGTTCAAGAGGCAGTATATTATTAACTTATAGTAAGGTGCCATCTGAGTATAATTAAGTACCATGTGAACAAGTGATAAGGAGTGTAGCAAGATACATGTGACAACAATAAAAATGTGTAACAAGCATCAAGAAGTGTAGACGTGCGACAAGAAAGAACTAAATATGCATGATAAACAAGAAGTGTAGACACAAGACTAGGGTGAAGATGTGTGACTTGGGTGTAGACGTACAACTACGATGTAAACATGTGACTAGGGCATATAAGTGCAAATAATAAGTAGATGTACGACTTGTTTGTAGATGCACACAAAGGACTCAAGGGTCTAGATGGGTGACCATTTCCCAAATCAATTCCTCAGTGGATCCTATTTTTAAGAGCCAAAATAAACCAAAATATCTCATAAGGAAACATTGCTCAATTATTTTGGAAACTCTAAAGCTACCCATATAACTACTACTAGCACCCATACAACCACAACTAGAGTCAATCAGAATAAAAACTCTATGGAAGGTTTTATTGAAGTGGGCATGAATTGAGCATAATCTCCACAAAATGATACCTATGGTGACAACATGCCAAAACTTGAAGATATACCAAATATTTATGTTGAGATAAAACCAAGAGAGGATCCAGATATCTCAAATACTCAACAAACTATAATACCCAAATCAAATGAAACATTTACTTCATGAAAGAGGAAACAAGATGATTGAGATGTTCCTAAAAATTCTTGTTGCAAGTCTTTGAAAGCAAACAAGAATATGTGGACACTTGGTAGGAAATATAAGTTCAGGTGGACTGCAAAGCTTCCTTTTTATAGAACCTATAGAGCCAAATAATTATGAAGATATCACAACTGAATGTACATGTACAATATGTACCTAGAAACTAGAAAAACACTAAAAAATGCAACTAAAGTTAAACACAATTGAAAAACATTGTGGAAAATAATATGTAATTGTACAACATGAGGATGGCTAGATAATAAAAAACATAGATGGAAAATAGAAAAAGAATTTATGCATGTTAAATACATACCAAAATATTAAGTTGAGTAGAAAATAAATATACATTTCATGGAAAAGGGTGGAACAATCACATCATAAAGTAGTAAGGTGAATCAATCAAATTTGGATGCTAAAATCATACAATTCTTTACCATATTCCACATCCTTAAGAAGCGAAGGCCTATTTATGATTTCATTTATTTGAAAAAAAATATCAATATAATGGAATGCACAACATTCCTCAATCACATTGGTTAGAAAACAATGCATGGGAAATGGATAGATGCCTTGAAGTGAATTAAAAGGAAGATTTGAAAGGGATTGTGAAAAATGCAAAGTTTATATCTCTATCAATTGATGAAGTAACAACAGTTGACATCATATCATGGGTATGCATCCATGTTTATTCTTTTGGAAATGATATAAGGCATCCACATCTGTTGGATGTACAAAAAATATGGAAATGCTAAAAACCTATATAAAATAATTGTTTCCAATTTGAAATATATTATTGGCATGAATGAATATTAAATTGATACGAAGTTGTTTAGCGTTTGTTTCTATGGTGCATCAGTTATAAAAGGTCATTGATATGGGATTTGTGTTCGATTATAAACAACAGTAGCCCCTTATATGCTTGCAATTAATTGTATGGATCACAAAATGAATCTAATATATTAAATATTTAGGAACTTTGAAGATTTTAAAAGAGTAGAAGACCTTATTTGTGAACTGCATTCATAAATGTCAAATAGTCCAAAATGATTTCTTGAGTTTAAAAAATTTCAATTGGAGTTATTGAAGGTAAAAATATTCTCAAAGATGTTGATACAAGGTGGATTTCTATATACGATCTTGCATGAAAAATTAATGAGTATCCATCATTGGCTGGTTTCATGCACAAATATTGTAGTGAAGTAGACAAAGCTAAGGATTCGTTGTTCCGTTTAACAGATCTAGAAACATTACTTACATTGGTTCGCAATTTACCAATGTTGAAGGAGAAAGAGGAAAGAGGAAAATCGTTAACCATAATATGCATGAAGGAAGAGGAAAGAGCTCGGCTGAATGATAGATTCCTGTCAAACAGTATCACAAAAGTAACTGGATAAATCAAAAGCAAGAACGACTGTGACGGGGTCCTACAGAGGGAAAATATGGGTGATATGGCTAGACTCAAGTGCATAGGATAGGACTAGGGCACCCACAGGCACTCTGGTAAGTAGAACAACAACCCTGGTCTAGGAAAAAGTTTAAGAAATGGTCTTCACAAGTGTTGGAGATGACGGATAACCTTTTCTACCTTTCGCATTAATTTTCCTTTATTGCGTTGAATGCTCCAAATATTCCAAGAGGGATAATGACCTATAAAATACTAAAAGAAGTATCAAAACCCTAAAAAAGAAATGATGTAAATGAATGGGTCAGACTGACCTCAACTGCCACAAAAATGGGTTTACTAATTGAACGTTGTACTACATTTCGGACCCGAATGTAGTTCTATTGAGTGTGTGCATGTCGTGCCTTAGGTGCTCTTGTTCTAGTCGCTCTTTGTGAAGTATCAAGAAATAACTAAATGTAGAAAATGTAATAGAATGTATGTATGAAATATAATAGAATCCCTCCCCCTATGAAGTGTGATGCAAATCTCCTAGTTTGTTCCTTGATGATGAAGCTATGTGGATGCCAATGCAATAGATGGATGCAACTCTATATGAGTGATAGTAGTAGATGATGCTAGGTCCCTCATTATGGTCTCATAACTTTATATTTATAGGGTTCTCTTTATCCAATTTCGTAATTAACCATAAAAAAATTGACCACAAGAAAGATAAAGATGTTAAATGGCTAGAAGAGGCCCAAAAAGTGGTGGGAAAGTGGAAAAGGAACCGGGGCGCCCCTAGTGGGACCAGGACACTCATGTATGCCCCAGCCAAGGCTAAAATAATGCAGGATGTCATAAAATGGCTGTGCATATGGGTTCACTAGGTCAAAAATGAACAAATAAAATAAATAATATGGCTAAAGGATGGGGGTTAATCAATATTTTCTTCACTCAAGAACTTTCTAAATAGTATTATGAGACTGGGATGAATAAATTTCTAAAGTGCATGATTTTGTGACTATATTGTACTCCCACTTTATGTTGGTGAGTGGAAAACTTGGTAACATAAAGTAGATAGAGATGTGTACCTGATGTCCAAGAAGAGTGTAGTATAAATGCACTGAAGGCCTAGACAAATGCATGAATTGACAAAAAGATGGAGGAGCGTGAAAACTAAAGATGAAAATGCACAAAGAAAAAGTGATGAGAGTGAACCTAGGGCGGAACGCGTGCATGTATCTGCATGGTTAGTAAAGTCTCTGTTTTTGCATATTAATGTTGACACTATTTTTGTTGTTTCTTCCCCCATTTAACTGATTATTTCTCATACGGCCGGAAATGTGATGCACCAAAATTAGCAGGAACTTGACAAGGTCATAACTTGAGCTCTAGGTGTCCGTTTATTTTTTAAACCACATGTTTTGATGAGACAAACACAACAACAATCCACCCTACTGGTCGAGAAAAATTTTCAGTATATTTTCGGGCCCTAAATCTGCCATCTTGAGGCCCAAAATTAGGATTTAAGTTATAGTTCGGTTTTTTCCCATTTTTGGGCATTAGTTAATTTTAGTCTATTCGTTGCATTATGAGTTAGAAAGTTGGAAATTCATGTTAGACAGTAGAATGCCTGCCATCAATAGAACCCACCCAATCTGAATCTGTATACCCAACCAACTGAGTAGAACCCTTAGTGTAGTGTAGGCCAAAGTGGGAAGTGCCCTGTAAATAGCGTAAAATCCTTTTAGCAGCCTGCCAATGACTACTATGAGGAGAATGTGCAAACCGAGATACAAGCCCTACTGTAAATGAAATATCAGGGCGAGTATGGGTCAAGTACATGAGACTCCCAACCAACTACCTATACGATGTAGGATCACACCCATTAAAATCCTTAGCCCTTGGTCATATGGTATGGTCATATGAGGGCTTAAAGCTTGTGATTACTACTAGTAGGTGCTTAACTTCATCCCCCTTTAACTTTTTTTTGTGTGGTGAAGGAAACAACAATTTATTTTGTTTTAGTGGCAACTAAAATAAATAATAGAGCACAATATTAAAAACCTTGTAACTTTTGATCGGTAACTTGGTTTTGAATGCTGTTTTTTGCAAAAGTGATTGTTTTTTCATTCTCTTTCCATTGGAAATATTTATTTTGAGACTTGAACTTGAATTATAAAGTGCCAAATATGGAGGTGTGTTGTAATCAATTGTGGATGTAATTTCAGCTGAGCCCGATGTCCTAAATTTTTGGGAGTTGCAGTTTGTATCTATCATGGATTCTGAGAATGATATGCTTTTCTATGAAGTACAAGAGGATATTGTAAAATTCGTGGAAGAAAATAGATCACTCAAGAAGTGAATTTCTCTTCTACATTCACTCATTCACAATAAGGATACAATTATACACTCCCTACAGAACAAACTGGCTAGCCTATAGCATCGCCATCATATTGTGGACAACCATATCCATGCTCCTAGTCCACATGCAGTTGTTGCTCTTGTACCCACTGACATTGATCTACCAGTCTTTGAGCTTGAACCTGTTTTTGATGCTTCTAAACCTGTGAGGCTTGTTATTGTATGCTCTTCCATGTCTATGCCTATTACAGTACCACATGATGTGTATACTACTTCTTCTCAACTACATGGATTTTTTAAGAAGCATACCACTGCATTCAATTCTCTCATGGTCTGTTCTATGGGTCTCACTAGAGGAGTCATTGGCAGACATTCACAGGGTATTGTTTCCTCTCTTCCACATGTTAAGTGGAATTCTCATCATGACATTGGTTTTTGAGTAGATACTTCATTAGGATCACACATTGACAGAGCTCCTTTTTTGTTCACTCAACTTTTTCTGAGGATCATGAGCAACACATGAGTTCTGCACCTTCACTCAGGCTTGAGAAACCTAAGATTTTAGTTGTCAGCCATGATCAACCTGACACACATTCTGTATTTGACACCAAGTCATATGCATGCATCTTCTTCATCCATCTGTGTTGATTTGAGGTGGACATCTAATCACTCGTGGTGGCGATATAGGCATTCGTTGAGAGGACTCTACAAGCATGGCTCCTCCACCATTCGGCCTCTTGCTCCACTTTCTATACCTTTTGCATTGTGATGCTTCTTGTTTTGAGCATTTTTCTTTAGCAGGTGTATTGTATCTCTTGTTTGTTGAGATATTTTGTATTTGTATTTTTGACACTTTTGGCATGTTGACAATATCTCTTATGGGGGATCTATTCTGGTGCATTCTAGTGTTAGTTTGTTAGTGTTGGAGTAGTTGTTTTGGGAAACTCATACAGATTTGTAGCATCACTCCACCCATTCAGAAGTATGGGAGGGTGTGGTGTTGATCCATCTTCTTTGGGTTTCATGTCCTTACCTTGTTACCTTGGCTTTTCTTGGATCGTGACACTCTGGATCTTCTATCCTTGCCTTGTTGCTTTGGTTTTTGTTCTTGGATTGTGGCACACCTATTTGTAGTAGTTGGTTGAATTATGTTTGGTGTTTCTTTTTTTGCACTTTCGACATCACTTTGTTGACAATCTCCTTGTATGGAGCTATTCTAGTGAAGCCCAGTGTCAGTTGTTTTTGAGTTTTGTGATTGAGCAGTGGATTTAGACCATAGTGCACACCAAAATTCTTCAACATTATATGAGTTTTTTGAGCTGAGCTTCTTGGGATACCTTGCAGCAGGTTTTTTCTCTCTCTACTTTGTTGTTACTGGTTTTGGGTACCTTGTGGTGTCCCTTTTTCCCAATTATTGTACATGAGTACCTCATCAGGCCTAGTTGCTGGGACTCATACTTTGGACATGCCACTTCTATTTTGGCCCCTAGCTTCACTTGGGGGGGTGTTAGAGTAGGTATTTACCTTAGCTCATGTTCACCTAGGTACGTTATTAACCTTTATTGTATTTATCCTCACCCACTTATGTGTGTGGATATTTCTTTTATCTTATTTAGATATTAGGAGATATTATCTAGTTGTTAGGTATAGTTTTTTCCTTGATCTATAGTATTGACTAGATCCTTACTGTCTAGTTCTCTCCTGAATCTATGGTCTTGACTAGTTCTTTGATGACTAGTTATTTCATTGATTCATGGCTTGATCTACGACATTGATTGGTTCTTAGATTGGTATTCCTTGCTTATTTAAGCAAGGCCCATTCTTAATGTATTGCATTGAGTTCCATAATAATATATGATATTGCTGCTCATTTTTTTGCAAAGGTTTTATGTAAAGTTATTATGGTGAATTGCTTTCATCTTATTGATCGTGGTGTTTGATTAGCATTTGTGTTCTTGGCTTGGTACGATCTGGTTATCATTCCTTTCAATTCCACTAATTTAGGGATGTAGAAGATGCATGGCAATTTTTGTTCCTGTACAAATAAGCATGCGAACTTACTAAGAATATCAGGTTCTAGTAAACTACTAAAAATAGTAATTTCTGCCACCTAGAGTAGATTTAGTCAGAGTTAGAGTTTACTTGGCAACTCGAGTTGGGAGTTATTTTTCTATTTAGGAAACATTGTAATTCATTATTCAGTAATGAAGAAGGAGATCTATTTTCTTTGGATTTCATATTATTTGCAGTAAAACAAGTTTGGTTAGAATTTGGCTTCATTATCTGGTATCAGAGTTGGTTCGAGTCTTTCAAAAAAAATGGAGGAAGAGGAAGAGGAGGTGGTATTGCATAGATGAATAGAAATATGCAAGATCTATAGAGGAAAGTTGTTGCACTTGCTGCAATGATAACCTACAGAGGAAATCAAGGTGGAGATGACACAGATGAAGAAGAAGTTTTTGAAGAGGAGGAAATGCAAGCGCCACCATTAGCTTTTAAAGAAAGGATGCTTCATGCATTAGAAGGAAATAATGATGGGATAAGAGTTTATGTTTAAGAGTATGGTGGTAGTCTAAAACCAGAGGAGCTGATAAACTGGTTGACTAGCATGGGGAAATTTTTTGAGTGGAAGGCTATGTCAGAAGAAAAGAAGGTAAAATTTGCATGCATGAAATTTAAAGGTCATGTTATGTTATGGTGGGATCACCTACAGAAAAAGTGGTCAAGAAAGGGGAAAGAAAGAATTAGGACATGGAGTAAGATGGAGAAGAAGCTGAAAGATAAATTTCTTTCTATGGATTATGCACAAACCCTTTACATGAGGTTTCAGAATCTCAAACAGGACCTACAAATAGTGCAAGAATACACAGATGAGTTCTACAAGTTTTCCATTCATGTAGAGCATGAAGAAATTGAGGAAAAAGTGGCTGTAAGGTATGTAAATGGGTTAAAATTTTATATTCAAGATGAGATAAGTATGCATAGGACTAAGAGCATGGAGGATGTCTATCAATTAGCCTTAAAGGCTGAGGAAAAATAAAATTGTCAAAGTTTTAGGAGATCACCTGGAATGAATAGGGGGGCCTCATCTTCCTTTTGGGGATGATCTGGTTTCAACCAAGGTAGGGGAGAATCATCTCGCAGATTGGAAAAACAAGAAGATACAAGACAATATTTCAAGAATCAACAAAGAGGCAGATGATACACTAGTGATAGAGGATGGGAGGCTCCACGAAGACCATTTGTTTGTTACAAATGTGGTGAAGAGGGGCATCGAGCTTTTTAATACCCAAATTCTTACACACATGACAAGAGGTAAGGAGATGCACCAAGAGTAAATCTTGTTGAAGCTGAACAAGTAGAAGATGAATAAGACCTAGAGATTCCACCAGATGTTGGAGAAAATCTAATGATCAAGAGGACGATGATTTCTCCAAGAAAGGATATCAAGGGGGATGTATGACTACCTACAAATATTTTTAGAACAAGATGCACTTCTGGAGGAAAGGTATGTAATGTTATTATTGATGGTGGTAGTTGTGAGAACATGGTTTCAAATGATATGGTTGAAAAATTGGGTCTGCATTGTGAGAATAATCTTAACCCTTACCGTATTGCATGGGTTAAAAAGGGTAATGAAGTTAATGTTGATAAGATATGTTTAATAAATTTTTCTATTGGGAAAAGTTACAAGGATGATATTTGGTGTGATGTTATTCCTATGGATGCATGCCATATGCTGCTAGGAAGACCATGAAAATTTGATAGGAAAGTTATTCATGACGGGGGAAAGAATACTTATACTTTCTAGAAGGATGGCACAAAATTAGTTTTACTACCTCTCAAGGAAGAGGGGAAGGCTAAAAATATGATTTCTGCAAAGGAATGTGTGAAGGAGGCAAAGGCAGCCAGTTTTTGTTATGCACTATTCGCCAACAAGGATGAACCTGCAAGTACACAAATACCAGTAGAAATAACATAATTAATAAAATAATTTTCAGATGTTATTCCCGCTGAGATACCAGATGGATTACCACCCAAAAGATATATTCAATAGCATATTGATTTGATTCCAGGTTCTTCACTCCCAAATCAAGTGGCTTATAGGATGAGCCCGACATTGCATGCTGAGTTGAATAGGAAAGTGGCAGAGTTCGTGAGAAAGGGGTTCATAAGGGAGAGCATGATTTAATGTGCAACCCCAACTTTATTAACACCAAAGAAGGTTGGCACATGGAGAATGTGCACTAATAGTAGAGCAATCAATAAAATTACAATCAAGTATAGGTTCCCAATACCTCGCCTTGATGATATGATGAATGTGCTTGCTGGATCTAGGTATTTCACCAAGATTGATCTTCGAAGTGGTTACCATTAGATTTGGATCAGAGAAGGAGATGAGTGGAAAACAACATTAAAGACAGGAAATGGATTATATGAGTGGTTGGTGATGCCATTCGGGTTATCCAATGCACCTAGTACTTTTATGAGACTGATGATAACTGTATTGTAGGAGTATAAAGGTTATTTTGTTGTGGTTTATTTTGATGATATCTTGATCTTTATAAAACTAAGGAATAACATTTGAGGCATCTAAGGGTGATATTCGAAGTGTTAAGGAAAGAGAAACTATATACAAATATGAAGAAGTGCACATTTATGCAAGAGAGTTTGGTATTCTAGGGATTTATTATTTCAGTAGATGGGGTATAAATGGACTCAGAAAAGATAAAGGCAATTATTGAATGGTATACTCCATGGAGTATAATAGAGGTAAGAAGATTTCATGGTCTAGAAACATTTTACAGAAAATTTATTAAAAATTTCAGCACTATTGTAGCACCTATAACATATTACACAAAAGGAAGGGAGTTTTTGTGGACAAAGGCAACTGAGGATAGTTTTCAGTTCTTGAAGAAGAAGGTGACAAAGGCACCCATTTTGGCACTACCAGATTTTGATAAAGTGTTTGAGGTTGATTGTGATGCCTCACATGTGGGTATTGGTGCTGTTATAAGTCAAGGTGGAAAGCCAGTAGCTTTCTTTAGTGATAAAATGAATGAGGTAAGAAAAAAGTACTCTACTTATGATGTGGAATTTTATGCAATTGTATAAGAATTAAGGCATTGATGGCATTACTTAGTGCCTAAGAAGTTTGTGTTATTTACATACCACATAGCCTTGAAGTATGTGAATACACAAAAGAAGTTGAATAATATGCATGCAAAGTGGGTATCATTTTTGCAGGGTTATACTTTTTCTCTAAAACATAAATCAGGAAATCAAAATCAAGTTGCAGATGCATTGAGTAGGTGCGTGACTTTGTTTACCACTATGGAAAATGAGGCAGTGGGTTTTGAAGTAATAAAGGGTTTGTATTATTCTGATATTGGTTTCAAGGATATTGTTGAAAGGTTGAATCTTCCATTGTCAAAAAATGCAGGAGATGTCCTAGATGAGTACATTTTACATGATGGCTATGTATTTAAGGGATGCCAACTATGTATTCCAGTTGGGTCTATGAGAGAGAACATAGTGAAAGAGTTGCATAGCAAAGGATTGGCTAGGCATTTTGGTAAAGATAAGATGATAGCCTTGGTAGTAGAAAAATACTATTGGCCAAAGCTAAAAAGAGATGTGGTTGGATATGTGGAGAGGTTCCTAATTTTTCAAGTCTCAAAAGGTCATGCATAAAATACAAGGTTGTATATGCCATTGCATGTTCCTAAAGGGTCATGGATAGATCTGAGTATGGATTTTGTTTTGGGATTACCAAAAACACAACGAGGTAATGACTCAATTTTTATGGTTGTTGATAGATTTTCTAAAATGGTTCATTTTATTTCCTGCAAGAAAACAAGTGATGTGACAGGTGTAGAAGATTTGTTTTTCATAGAAGTTGTTTATTTGCATCGTGTTCGAAAACCATTACTTCAAATAGGGACACCACATTCTTAAGTCACTTCTGGCAAACTTTATGGAAGAAATTGGGAACTCAATTACAGTTTAGCAGTGCCTACCATCCTCAGACTAATGGGAAAATAGAGGTCGTAAATAAGACTTTGGGAAACCTATTAAGGTGCATCGTTGGGGAAAAGCCAAAATAATGGGACTTAACATTACCACAAGCTGAGTTTGCATATAATAGTTCCATAAATAGATCCACAAGAAAGTCTCCATTTTCAATTGTGTATGGGAGAATCCAAATGGGGTGTTAGATTTGGTACAGCTACCAGTTGATGGCAGAGTCAGTGATGATACAGAAGCATTTTCTGAACATATACAACAATTGTAGGAAGAAGTGCGGAAGAAGCTATAGAATAGTAATGATAAGTATAAGGAAATATCAGATGTGCATAGACAGAGAAAGGTATTTACAGTTGGTGAGTTAGTTATGGTATATCTATGGAAGGAAAGGTTTCCAAAAGGCACCTATAACAAGCTGAAGTACAAGAAGATTGGTCCATGTAAAATCGTGAAAAAAATAAATGATAATGCTTATGAGGTAGAATTGCCAGGGAATTTGATATTTCTCCAATGTTTAATGTTTTACATTTGTATTATTTTCATGGGGATGGTGCAGAAGAGGATGTTATTTATGAAGTAGTAGATTGGAGGTAGTAGGTTTTAGTAAAGAAGAAGAGGATTAGATTCTAGATAAGAAAATAATGGACACGCGACATGGGACATACAACAAATATTTGGTCCATTGGAAAGGACTGGAGCAAGAGGAAAATACTTGGGTCACAGAGTGGGAGATTAAGAATTTGGATGTAGATAAATGGAAGGAGATTGAAGAAGCCAACTTGTCAGAGCTATGTTTTTTTCAAGCAGGGGAAAATGATGCACCAAAATTAGCAGGAACTTGAGAAGGTCATAAGTTGAGCTCCGTGTGTCTATTTGAGTCCATTTTTTTTAAACCACATTTTTCAATGAGATTAATGCAGCAAGAACCCTCCCTACCAATTGGGGTAAGTTTTCAGCACATTTTAGGGCCCTAAATCTGCCAACTTGAGACCGAAAATTAGGATTTAAGTTATAGTTTGGTTTTTTCCTATTTTTGAGCATTAGTTAATTCTAGTCTATTAGTTGCATTATGAGTTAGAAATTTGGAAATTCCTCTAATTTAGGGATGTAGAATATACGTGGAATTTTTTTTGCCCATACGAATAAGCATGTGAACTTACTAAGAATAACAGGTTCTAGTAAACTACTAAAAATAGTAATTTCCGCCACCTAGAGTAGATTTAGTCAGAGTTAGTTAGACTTTACTTGGAAACTCGAGTTGGGAGTTGTTTTAATATTTAGGAAACATTGTAATTCATTATTCAATAATGAAGAAGGAGATCTATTTTCTTTGGAGTTCATATTATTTGCAGTAAAACAAGTTTGGTTAGAATTTGGCTTCATTAAAATGCAAGGAGAAAATGATCTAGTAGTAAAATATGTATGTATGTATGCATAAAAACATAATGTAAAATATCTGTGTGTGTAAATTTAAAGTACGCTAATGAAAAATTATAACTGGAAAATGTAAATGAGAAGTGTAAATGGAACATGTGAACCTGATCCCTGTTGAGAAAGAGAGTGTAGAAGGATATCATGTGCTGCAGGTTTTTGGGAGATCTTGTGCCATAGGTCGAAGAAGTGTAGGGAGGAAATGCTCTTTTTCCTCCAAGATACAACTAATTCCCTAAAGTGAGTGTAGATATATTTGTATCCTCCTAATTTTCTGGGTGATTTGAAGCCACTGGAAAAAGTAGTGTAGAGAGGCACGCCCACTGTAACCTCCAAGCTTGTAACTACTTCTTAGAAAGCTAAGGACACCATGTCCTATAAAATTTGTTGTGTATTGGGTTCATAGACTGGTCTGAACCCACTCGCTATATGTAACCCACAATTCCAATGGTGGAAAGTGCACTCAACTGAACTGGTGTAAATGTGTTATGTTAGTAGAAACTCCTACATGATGTCCCCCTCTTAGGGGGCACATGTGACATCACTGATAGGAGACATGTGGCCCCAAAATAGGACCAACCACATGTATGTTGTAACCTTGAAAAGTGATTGGTAAAAACCAAGGCACGCACAAAGAATAAGGCTAGCAATAGACAAGTGTAAACATGCATGTAGATGGAAAACAATGTGTAAGGTACGTAAACAATGTACTAATGCAAACATGCATGGAGATAAGTAATCTATACATAGTGGGATGCAAACATGGGACATCACTCATGATGTTGCAAGACATGCAAGGCCATCTGGCCACAAATAAGAAAACAAGTGTGCACACCAAACATAGGGAAAGACCCGCATACAATGTAACAAATAAGTATGGAAAATTGTATCCCTGCATAACAAATGTTGTGCATGAAACAACCATTAGCATGTTAGAAAGATAACTAGTATGTCAAAATCGTGTATAAGCATATAATGTAAAGTGATAAGTACAAAATGAAACAATAACCTATGAGAGACGAATGTAGATGCCCCCAATCACTAGTGTAGGAAAGGTATGTGTCAAACATCCATGCCACATGTGGGAAACCTATGTCCATGATCACAACTAGAAAATAGGCATGAACACGCATGTATGTATGGTATATATAGATGACCTACAAGTAATCAAACTAGCATGTGTAATAAAGTGACAAATAACAAGTAAAAGTAAGTAAGAATAAAAGCAACCATAATATGCAACATGTTGTGGATGGATGGAATGGAATGGAAGATAGTGTGATAGGATCCACGTGCCCCCTGAGTGGATGGAAATGTATGTAGTGAGGTTCATTTTTTTTACCCCCTTATAAGTCAAGAATGAATAGTAAACGAGAGTGTGTCATCGGGAAATGGTCGAATAGTGTGTTTTATCTTGCGCGATGTGAAGAATGTGTAGGCGTAGTGATGAGATGCGACATATGGAAGAGATACATACATGGCCCTTATATCCTAAGTGCATAACATGATGAAATAAATGTATGAGTGATGATTTATTCTAAGAGTATATCACTATAAGATGAATGGACGATTGATAATTTATCCCTAATCATATATCCTATAAAATGAAAAGAGAGAGTGTTAATGTAACATAAGGTGCAGACCACTGCAAAATGCTATAATAGGTGATGATTTAGCCTAAAGTGTACATCACTATCCTAGGATTGTTGTATGATGAAATATCATAGGATAAACACTTGATGAATGTAAGGTCCATTTTATTTGTAAACCCTCGAAAGTTGAGTATGGACTGAGGAAGTACAGTGCGTCATCGGGTAGTGAGTGTAGCACATAGAAAACAACATAGTATATGTAAGGATGAAAGACGACTATGTGATGAGTAGAATGCATAAATATGTGAATTGTAGAATATAATACAAAATATGTATAATGTGTAAAATGTAATGGATAAAGCAATATGTAATGTATTTAAATATCCTAATAACGTAGTATGTAGGATGATGTAATATTATACTCATATCTAATGAAGACTAGGTTGATGTATGGTGTGTAAAGGCAAAAATGTCAAAATGTTGTAAAGTATATGTTGAATGTATGGTGTATATGATGTGTAATGTGTGCTGAAATTCAATGTGTAAGACCTATAGTGTAGTGTTTGGGATTCGGGTGTAGTAAGCCCTCAATAGTCAAGTGTGAACTAAAGCACAAGAGTGTGTCATTGGGTAATGACAACACTATAAAGTATGTATGACTATGAAAGATAAGAGTATGTTATGTGTAAATGCTAGGAGATTGATGTGGAACTATAAAATTATGCTAGAAAATGGGGGGGGTTAAGTATTATGCCCCCCAAGTGTGTGTGTAAGTAGATCATGTAAATTCATCAAGAAGTTTGTCATCCTCTGGGTCATAATTGAATGGGTAAGAATTAGTAGCCTGATAAGAAATGGTTCCTTATGGATCACATAATAAGCCATTGAGGTGTAACGCATTGAGGAATTTAGATGGAGAAACCAATATGCTGAGAGAATGCATCTGCTAAGGTATTAAAGACTGTATTTGGGTGAGTCGTTGTTAGGAATATGAGTAACAACTAAAATATTAATGATTTTATCTTGTAATTGCAGTATGAAGACACGGCCAAAGTGCATGACATGGGGATAAATAGGATGAATGAATCCTATATGAATCAATGAGGATCCTAGGAGTATGTAGGTTGAGTTGGGTTTACCAAAATGATTAACTAAAGCCATTGATTGTCTAAACTAATGTAGTAAATGGATAAGTTAATCTAAGTTAGTGAACAACTGTAGATAAGATTAATTAAATGTAATGAAAAAATATGCTAGGATGATAGGTAGTTGTATGTAACTAATGAAAATGACATGTTTAGAGATGAGGATTGTGCAATAAGGAAGGAGGAAATATCCTCAAAAGCTCAATAATATATGCCTGTATTAAACCAGTCATGTGCAGAAGTAACTGGATAAATCACATGTAGGAGCATGAATGACTATGTCGGGTACCCGTATGAGGGAAAAGATGGGTGATATAGCTAAACTGGAGTATATAGGAGAGGACTAGGGTGCCCATGGGAACTCTGGTAAGTGAACAAGCACCCTGGTGTGTGTGAAAAAAGGTATGAATTTTGTACTTCATAGATCTAAGGAGATGGACGTGATAACCCCTACCTATGACAGGAATTTTCTTGTATTGTAGTCGAATGCTTCAAATATTCCAAGAGTGACACTGCAAAAGACAAAAGAAGTATCAAATCCCACAGAATAAAATACCTTCAAATGTGGGTCAAAGGTAACCTCATCGTCATAATAGGTTGGGGATACTAATAGCATTGCACTAGATTTTAGACCTGGATGTAGTTCTAGTGAGTGTGTGCATGTGTGCCCTAGGAGCTCTTGTGTCAATTAAAGTGTTGTGAAGTAGTGAGAAATTACGAATGTAGAAAATGTAATAGAATGTGTGTTCAATACCATCATGAAATATAATATAATCCCTCCCCCTATGAAGTGTTATGTAGATTTCCTAGCTTATGCCTTGATGATGGAGCTATGTCGATGTCAATGCAATAGATAGATGCAACTCTAGATGAGTGATAGTAGTAGATGATGAAATATCCCTCATTATGATCTCATAACTTTATATTTATAGGGTTCTCTTCATCCAATTTCGTAATTAACCCTAAAAAGGCTGACCACAAGAGAGGTAAAGATGTCAAACAGCTAGAAGAGGCCCAAAAAGTGGTAGGAAAGTGGAAAAATGAACAGGGCGCCCCTGGTGGGACCATGGCACCCATGGGAACCCCAATACAAATCTAGGCACCCCATCCAAGGCTAAAATAATGTAGGATGTCAGAAAATGGCTAGGCATATGGGTGCAATAGGTTGCAAATGACGAAATAAAATAAACAAGATAGCCAAAGGATAGGGTTTAATTAGTACTTTCTTCACTCAAGAATCTTCTAAATAGTAGTTGAGACTAGGATAAATAAATTTCTAAAGTGCATGATTTTGTCACTACAAAATTATACCTATGGTTGTGATTATAAAATGAGTATTTATCTCATTAATTAATAATGTACGCTTTTGCTCCCACTATTTGATCTGATCTATAATAGGTATAATAACCTATTTGAAATGGGCTTCACATTCATTAGCAATCAAGCTATCTAAAGAAAACTTAGTGAGTTGGTCACGTTCCAAAGATAATGGATAAGATGGCGAGGTTGAAGGATCAACATTTGAGGCTTCATGTATCTGTGTTGCCTCTCGGTTTTGTTGTGTACCCTGATCCTATTTATGTGTTAAAATAAAAAATTATTTGTGATTGAATAATTAAAAATTGACAGTAAATTGATACAAAAGAATGTTAAAATAAATAAGTTGAAATGGAAACAAACTTGTGTGCCTTGAATCATACCTTGTGTATCAAAAAAACTTATTGGATCATTTTTATCAATGCCCAAATAATCTTCGTCTAAAAAAAATTAATTTAAAACTGATTTACCTGTTGTACTAGGCACGCCAACAAAAGAGAGATTGGGAAATTTAGAATGAATGTTTAGTGTTCCACTAGAGGTTGGAAGTTTCATGCATTTACCAGTGGTATTTATTCCTCTTATTAGAACTCGGACTTGGAATTTTGATACTGGTGGAGGAGGTGGCATTGTTTTAATAGATGGCGACGAACACACTGTCAAAGAAAAAAACATTACTAACTTCTATAAAAATTGTTAAAATTTTAAAAAATAAACTATTTTATATCTTTATGAACAAGAACTTGTAGTGGCCACAACTTAAATGGTTATGTGGGTAATTGGTGCAGTGGTAGACGAGTTTGCACTTGCAACGATTAAATAGATGCATGCGATTGAACTGATTGTGTGGGTAATAAGTGTATTGGTTGTTCAAGGCATGTTCATGTGAAGGAGGGTAGTCCAAAGTCCCTGTAAAATGTTAAATGGGAAGTGGTAAAATGTAAATGTTAAATTATAAATGGTAAAATGTAAATAAAAACCAATAATGATTAACATTAGGGGTAGTAAATTATGTCTCTCTCATTTAACTAATTAAAATTGAACGTGCTAAGGGGATGATTGAGCATCCATATTGGACTGTGAATCTTCTAATGCCTCGATATGTTGTTGACCTCTTCCTCTTGATGCTAAATTTTTTCATGGAATGGTGGTCAATATTTTTTCTACATAAGGTAAATAAAATAACAAAAGTGAATAATCTTACTAATATTAAAAACTAGTTTGGAAAATTGCTTCATCTTCTTGTTCATCCAAGTAGGAGTGGGTTCACCTTGTAAATTATGAAAGGCCTTAAAATAAAGAGCAAGGATATAGTTTGTGGAATAAAAACTTGGATTTTTAACAACTCAAACACTGGTAATATCATATTTTTTCCTATTTGATAAGTATGTGCACAAATCAAATTTTTTCTTTCAGATCGTAGCAAGAATGTAGGTAACAAACCAATGGGTAATATCTTCCTTCCTACCCTACAAAATAATTCTCGCTTAAAAAAACGTTATCATGCCTCAAAGAAAACTATGTATAACTCCTTGTACATCGATTCCTTATCTTGTTTTATTGAGATTTGCTACACAAAATATTAGTAAATAAAAATCAAGCACATTTTATATCAAAATCAAAATGTTAAATAAAATTGATAAATTTAGAAAAATTACAACACGTACCATCTACTTGGAAATTGTAATAGGACTCGAGGAAAATCTTATCATCTTTTACCAAAGTGGATTTGATGTAACAATGTGGAAATTTTTGAAAGGAAGTTTTTCTAATCGATGAATATAAATAGGATCAACATTAAATATGAGTGTATGATATGGAAACGTCACAGTGAATTTTATGTCTATTGGATTGAATGACGAGAGGAGGTAGTTCAGGATGTTGCCATCTATCTCAAACCATGGCATGTTAACTAGTCCTTCAAAATCACATTATTGTACCCAATCCTTGTATCTTTCATCCAATTTCAAGAGTATATTAATCTATGGGAATGTTATGTTCTTGTAATGGATCTTAGCTAGGGCAGTGTCCTTGCTAGTTTGAGTTACCATGATGTAGTTATGAAGGCTACATGTGAAAATCGAGACCTGAAACATTTGAAACGAGACCTGAAATAGATAAATCAAGACTTGGCATTGATTTGACCTATGATCATTGAGAATGGAATAGGAAAATTGTAGACTGTGTGACCAGTGAGCACTAATATTTGAATAGGCCGTGTGACCAGTGAGCACTGAGTTAAATAAAAAAATTGTAGGCTGTGTGAAACCTGTGAGCCCCAAGTTGAAATAAATTAAAACAGTAACCTATGATTACTGAGCTTAAAAGGAAACCTAATTTGAGCATTATCATGACGTAGTTATGAAGGATGCATGTGAGAATAAAGACTTGAAACAATTGAATCGAGACTAAAACAACTGAATCGATACTTGAAACAGTTAAATCGAGAGCTAGATTTTATTTTAAATAGTTTAGAAAGTTGACCAATGAGAATTGAGACTTGAATAGGAAAATTGTAGGTCATGTGACCTATGAGCACTGATATTTGAATAGGTTGAGAGACCTGTGAGAACTAAGTTAAATAAGAAAACTATAGGCTGTGTGAAACATGTGAGCCCCAAGTTGAAATAAATTGAAACGGTAACTTTTGAGCACTGAGTTAAAAAATAAACATGATCTGAGAACTGAGTTAAAAAGGAGACCTATGATCACTTATAAATAAGTTGTGAGAAGTGTGAAAAATGAGCACAAGATATGGTATTTATAGGGTAAGGATTAGGGTTTGGGTATTAGGACGTGCGACTAGAATAGTTAAAGACGTGTGACATCAAGGCTTAAGATACGGGTGACAACATAGAAAAGGGACGAGAGATAGAAAAGGTTTGGGACACATGAAAAAGAATTTTAGAGATGCATGATATCAAAGATTTGACTTTCGAGACACACAATAGCAAAGGATAAATTTGTGTGACAGCAAACGCTAGTGACACATGACAAAAATTAAAAGAGATGGACATCAAAAAATTGTTAGACACACAACAATAAAAGCTAATGTCGCATGACAGGAAATTTGCTATCATACAACAGGACATTTGTTCTTGTGAGACAGGGAATTTATTATTGTGTGAAAATAAATTTTTCATCGCACGATAGAAAATTTGTTGTCGCGCTATAGGATCATTGTTGTCATGCGACAAATAAAATTATTTTAATTGAATATTGTATTCATAAATCCCACAAAAAAATTCTATGTCGCAAAAGTGGTTCTAGGGATATTCGCCAAGGATATTCCACCTATAATTTCCCATAGGCCTCTGAAAATTATCCATAGTAACACCCAATCCCAATATGGGATGACTCATTAGCCACCATAATTGATTACATAAGTTACCTAGTTCACCCTATATATTATAACCATATAACTAAGGGAGATGTGTGCCACATTTTGGAATCTTCATCAATCCATATAACTTATACTATCATCATAATAGGTACATAATGACTTCTAGTAAGTTTTTTAGACTGAAGATATAGCTTTCTTGGAAAAATATACCCCAATAAGATGGTCATTTCTCCCATGTTGGTGACTTTTAAGACTAAGAGAATTTAACTGAGAAATATAAGTACACAAATAGGAAGGTATTCATGTATTGAATTGGTTATAAATAAAGTCAAGATATATAACGATCGCAACGCAAAAATGGTAGGGGAATCACCCCACTAAACACATATTTGGGTAAAACCAATCCTTTGAGGTGAGAAATAATTCCTAGACATGATGGAAGGGTACATATTAATCAAATGTTTTTCGAGGCCAAGATTATAACAAAATGAAGATTTCACAAAATCTTAGATATAATACTTCTTTGCAAATGTATATAATTCAAATTAACTATGTACATGAGTAATGCGATTATTAGAGGATATTCCATATCACATGGTACAATTTTTCTATTCACTTAGGAACGGAGATGGGAATACGAGTTATTTTTAAGGATGTTTTGATAAATATAAGTTCTTGGAGGTTAAGATTCCTTTCGAGGGCATTTGTGCAATGGATTGTACAGAGACAACTTAAGGTTGGAATACATAAAATATCAACCATTAAAATGATGAACACCACATGTTTCCACAAGAGAATGCCATTTTAACTAATTAATGACTAAATTGATTGTAGTCCAAGTTTGAAAGACTAGAGAAGTGCAATGTGTATATGCAAGTGGAGAAAAAAGGGGTGGTATTTATATCCATCGAACACTTAGTGACAATAATATTTTAATAATCCCTTCAAATTATGCTAAAGAGAATACTATAAATATGATACTACTAATAATATGAAGGAAAAATTTATTTACTTTAATAACTCTCATTAATATGTATTTATGTATGTCAATATAATATATACTTTTTATAGATGACATATCCTAGATCCTATAGTTCACAAAACTACTAGTTTAGATGATCTATCACCTCTTTGCAATGTTATTCATGGTGCTTGTGGTTGAATTTCTTCATTTTTTGTTTTTGTAAATTTCGGTCTTTGGTTGTTTATGTGTTATTTTGACTTGTGATTATCTGTACTTTTTCCAACATAGATATCAGATTATCACTCTTTTATAGTAATCTTTTTTTATTGAAACTATCTTTTGTTAATGTGTTTGAATAAAAATAATGACCACATTTAAAATATGTAAATTGGTGAAGCTATTAGTTTTCAAACTAGCAAACACATGTACAATGCAATGTGAATGCCAAACGATATATGTTTTTTTTTAGAGGGATAGTTATTACTTTTGTAGTTGATTTTTTTTAAACTATGTGTAAATGATTTTGTAAGTGTAGAAATAGAGATGATGCACTTTATTTAAAAAGCGCAAACTTGAGGTCTAACCCTTACAATAATTCAAAAGGAAAAAAAGTGATATAATGTACAAAGCTTTGGATGGAAACAACTATAAATTGGATAGAGACAACACTCTTTTTTTTAATGCGGGAAAAATAGAATCACAAATATCCTACAAAAAACGAAAGAAGAAAATAAAACTAAATGTATTTGCTAATTCAAAATGAGGGAATCCTCCATTACATGATGGGAACTAAACTTGAATTTTGGAATCATTCTACATCAGTATAATAATTTCACATAAGCATTACTTTTAGAAAGCCCAATATTTCTAGGATTTTCTTAAATGGAATTATAGCCAAAAAAAATAGAAGTAAAATTAAAATTCCCATATCCAAATCACAAAATTTAAATTTAAATGACTGTCAGAAGTAGAAATTTTTTTAATCAGGGCTCTTGTTGAAGATATTTATTAGATAGATGTTAGAACCACATAAAAAAGAAAAGAAAGATTGAACTTTGAACAGAGAAGAGACATGAGCCCCAAACTTCAACTGGCTAAACATAAAATAGTTCTGTGATTTCTAAAAGAAATCATTTAAACAAAAAAAGTCAGAAGTAAAACATTTGATTAGGGCTTGTTTATAAAAAAACAAAAAAAGGAAAACAACTTTCGTATCGCTCTATTTAAGATTGTCATTTATTTACAAAACATTAGATTGAAATATAATCTGCTACAAAAATAACCATCTTAATTCATTGACAATCTCAATTTTAAACAAAAAAACATTATAATTTAAATCTTATCTTCATTTTCTATTAAATAGTCAATTTTCGTAATTAATCTTATATAATTTTAAATCATTATAATATTTGATGACCTTAAAACAATGTATTATTTATTTACTTTAAAGCAGTTCAATTTTAAAGGTGAAGACTAACTAAATGGAGAATACTCTTATTTGGCACATGCATGCCATTGTTGGGGGATTGGAATGAATCTAGAGGTATTTTAGTGTGCACCATGTATCTTTGAGTACCTATACTAAACTGAGTCAAATGCCGCTATTTCCGTTTGTTATAGAATAGGAATGTCGTCTAAAAAATTATATGTAAAGTGGTCCAAAATAATTTTTATATTTGAAATCCCATAAAAATATCATGATAAAAAAGTTTGAAATCCAGTGAGGAAAATTTTGATTTTTTGTTAACAACAGCTCAAAGTTTATTAACTAAATATATGTCTCTTACTTTATGAGTGCGTATGTATGTCCCTCTAGGATGAGCCTTGGGTTCTTATTTCTATTGTATGAATTGTTTCATGGAGTTGGAAAAACAAAATTATAGAAATAAAACAAGATCTTTCCACTCGCCCTAGAATCTGCACCAAGTATCAGCCATATTCTATTTAGATTTTATCAACAGACTGCCCGAAAAACATAGATGTCTTAAATATCATGGGATTCTTTTCTAAACAAAATTATTATCAATTGAATACGAGCTAATAATGCTGGAAAATATAAAATAATAAATATGTCAGCTAGAAAGTCGTCACAAGATGCAAAAAAAAAGTCGTCATAGGTAAGAAGGAACGAATATAATTCTTAACAAATCAAGATTACAATATTTAAACATAAACTTGATTTAGTAGGTTGATTTAACCAAACCGAACAAAACCATATTGTAAGACAAAATACCTAAATGCAGTGCATGCAGCCATATCTTGAAACTCTACTTCTGAACTTGCTCCAGATGAAGCGAAACAAATTTGTAGAGACTTCGATCTTACTTCCAACAGTGCTAAAGAATGCGTTGGATGCATGTATTTAAATGCTATTGCATGTAAAAGCTAGAAAACAAAACTTAAAAATAGCAAACCCACTATAACATGCAAAATTAGAAAAGCAAATTTGCTAAAAATAGCAAATCTGCAAAAATAGGAGAAATTCTAAACCGCAAATTAGGAGAAAAGCTAAACCGTCACCATGACCATAAAATTTGACATAGTCCCATGAATATCCGCAAATTCCTTTCCCATAGGGGGAACACCTTTGGCGTAATTAGAATTTGTACATAATTTAGAATTAAAAAGAAAATACATCTACACGGACATCAAATTTAAAACATAGAAAATAAAATAAATTTAAAAATGCTGAATGTTTTATTGGTTGGTTAATATTTAAATGAACCAATATTTTAACATTGCTTAGATGCATGAATTATCTAGAAAAATAAGGTGGGAATGAGATTGGAGTCTTTTTTAATGTTTTATTTTCTGGCTCCTTTCAATAACAGGGAGGAGAGATTATAGTTGGAATGAAGATATTAATTACATCACATCAATCTATGTGCGTGGAATACTTCTTTTAATGATGGTAATTTTTCAATATTATATTTCAAAATAGGTCAAAGAATACTACTAAAAAATAATGAAGTTATGGCACTCTTTATTTATTATAACACTATTCAATATGTATTTATCGGCTGAGCAATATTTATGTACATAATTACACCTAAGGCATTAACCCTATGGGAAAATCCTTTGCGGGCATTCATGGGATTGTGTTAAATTTGATGGCCTAAACGACAGTTTTGTTATTTTTAACAATTTTGCTTCTGCAATTTTTACCAATTTCGCTTTTGCTATTTTTAATAATTTTTCTTTTCTAATTTTTCATGTCATTTTGGCTTTTCTATTTTTAAATTTTATTATATAGCTTTTACATGCATTAACCTTTAAATACTGGTCACTAACACTATAATTTCATTCTTCAGGCTCTCCAAGTTCCAGTCAATTCCCTGTGAAAATTATATTGCAGTAACTGATTATTAATCTTTTATCTTAAAATATTATTTAACTGACGTAAAAAAATTCACAGCTAATATCGAAAAATAACACAAATGTAACGTCACTAATAAAATATGGAAAGAAATGCATAACACAATGAACACAATATTTTCAGACAAATTGTCTCTGGAAAAACCCCTAAGGAAAAATCAGTTCTACAGATGAGGAATTATATTAACTTCAGAAAATTAAGAGATACAAAGATTCCTTTCCTCTTACTGGCAGAACTCTGAAAATCTCCCAACTTCTCCCATTGATATTCCCCCATTGTTATCCCCAACGCTATCATTGCACCCTTGCTAACACTGCAAGATTGTTTGATATCACTGAAAACTTACAAACTCATTTACTAGCACTACAAATGCTTCTCCAAACTTTTTTTATTCTCTAAATACCCAATGACCTCCTTTTATACTACTCTCATTGGAAAACCAACGGCTGGATCAATTCTCAATCGACAGCTGAGATACATAACAACTTAACAACCATAACAAATTTGGTTGCAAGGTGTCACTAAAGGAAATCAATAACTAGAAAATATTTAATTCATTCTCAACAATAAGATAACTATTATCTAATCTTAGCAAATGGACAAACAACTATCCAAGCTAACAAACTAACACTCCCTCTTAGCAAGGAAGTTGTTCTGCACGACACCCATCTTATCTCTGAAGAAGATATTTTTTCCTTCCCCAATGCCTTAGTCAGAATGTCTGCTACCTGCTCCTCTGTAGGTATGTATTGTAGCTAAACAATACCTTGTTGTACACAATCCCTAATGAAGTGATACCTGATACCTATATGTTTAGACCTATCATGAAACACTGGATTCTCAAACAACTTGATGCAACTCTGATTATCACAGTGTATCACAGTAGTCTCAACCTTCTGACCAAACAAGGCCACTAGCACTTCCGAAGCAATATAGCTTCACATGTCGCCATGCTAGATGCAATGTATTTTTCTTCTGATGAACTCAGAGCCACAGACTTCTGCTTTCTATTGAACCAAGAAACAACTCCTGATCCTAAACTGAAATAACACCCTGAAGTTCTCTTTTTTTTTGTTGTACTGCCTACCCAATCTGTGTCAGTATAGCCTATCAACTTGATTCCTTCACCTCGAACATATCTGATCCCATACTCAACTGAACCACGCAAATAATGCAACACATTCTTAGCCGCTATCCAATGCACTCTCTTTGGCTCAGCCATGAACTAACTAAGAGAGTTTACTGCAAATGCTATATCCGGCCTGGTGTTGACCAAATACATGAGTGAACCAATTAACTTCTTTTATAAGGTGGGATCTACATCTTTGTCCTTAGATGTATCTATCTTCCTCCAATTAGTGATCATAGGTGTAGACATGGCTTTGCAATCCTCCAGCTTGAATCCCTTCAAGATTTCAATGCAATATTTCCCTTGACCAAGGAAAATCTCTCCATCTGTCTGCCACACCTCCATGCCTAGAAAATAGTGCATGAGTCCCAAATCCTTCATCTCGAACTCTTCTGCAAGGTCCCTCTTGCAATCCTCTATGAGCCCTAGTGTACCTATAAGAAATAAGTCATCTACATATAGAACAAGAATGAGAGCCTCACCCCCAACCACCAAGTAGTAGAGGTTACCATCTGCCTCACTCTTCACAAAGCCCATTTCGTGTAAGTATGTATCAATGCACTCATACCATGCTCTAGGAGCCTGTTTGAGTCTGTACAAGGCTTTCTTCAATCTACACATGTGGGTCTCTTTGTCGTGTGCTACAAAGCCTTCTGGTTGTTCTATGTATACCTCCTCCTTCAATTCACCATTAAGGAATCTTGTCTTGACATCCATTTGATGGATCTGCCATCCCATTTGCATTGCAAATGAGATTACAGCTCGTATAGAAGTATACATGGACACTGGAGCGAATGTCTCCTCATATTCTATTCCCTCCTGAGAGAACCCCTTTGCCACAAACCTTGCCTTGTATTTCTCGATGCTACCATCTACACCGTGCTTTATCTTGAATATCCATCATGATCCAACTACTGCCCTATCTGTTGGTATAGGCACTACCTCCCACACATCATTATGCATTATTGAAGGATATTCCTCAACCATATCATCTCACCATACCTGATGTTGTGCAACCTCTTGATAGCTGGAAGGTTCACTATCTACCAACTAGCTGACTAATGCCACATTGTCATTGAACTTGGCTGGTTATCTCCTCTGTCTCGTACTCTTCCTAGGAGCTCCCACAAACTCTTGAGTATCCCTTTGTGTGTCTTGAACCTTGCGGTTCCTGCTGCCAATAGTAGAGGATGAAATATCAACCTCTATAACTTTTAGATGCATATCCCGCTGCACCAGTTGCTCCATACTCTATGAATCTTCACTACCTGAGTCTATGCTTGTACTAGTAACTATACTTGATCTTTTCTACCCTTAACTTGGACTTGGAGATTTTTTTGGCTTCTCACTTTGATCATCTACTGGAAAATATCTGGACCTTCTAAACACTTTGTCCTCCATGAACTTGACATCACGTATGACAATAATTCTTCTAGTCCCTGGAATAAAAATCCTATATGCCTTTGAAGTTTCACTGTACCCAACAAGGTACCCCTTCTCTGCAGTCTGATCTAACTTGGTACATGTATCTTCTGGAATATGACAATATGCCAAACTCCTAAATATCCTAAAGTGACTTACATCTGGCATCTTCCCTGTGAAAGCTTCCTCTAGTGTCATCTTCCCTAGTACATTGTGTGGAACCCTGTTCTAAATGTAAACTGATGTAGTACATGCCTCTGCCCATAGGTAACGGGGCATGTCCTGATCATATAGCATGGCCCTTGCTACCCCCGATATAGAACAGTTCTTCCTCTCAGCAACTCCATTCTTCTATGGATTGTAACGAACATTCCACTCTCTTTTGATTCCTTCTCTAGTACAGAAATCCTGGAATTTATTCCCTATGTACTCACCTCCATTGTCTGACCGAAGAACCTTTATCTTCTTTCCTGTCGAGTTCTCCACAAGAGCCTTGAATTCTTGGAAGGGACTGAAAACCTCATCCTTGGTCTTCAAGAAGTATATCCAGGTCTTCCTCAAGAAATCATCAATGAAAATAGCATAGTACTTGTAACCTCGAAGAGACTTCATCGACATTGGCACACATATATTTGAGTGTACTAGATCAAGAACACCCTCAGATCTGGTGTCACTCCTTAGAAAAGATGTTTTCACAAACTTCCCCAACACACATCCCTTACATACATCATCATACTCTATGCTCAGCTCTGGAACACCTGTCACTGTCTCACGAAGCAATTTAAGTGCTCCATGATGAATATGGCCCATCCTCTTATGCCATAGTTCTCCAAGATCTCTAGGATTACTATTGCTCATAAGTTCCTTAGGATTATCAAATTGTAACCTATAAAAGTGACCACTCCTAACTCCAATAGTTACGGGTGATTTCCAATCCTTGTTCTTAATCAACACATGTGTCCCTCTAAAAATTACATTATACCCTTTATCCTGAAGAACAGATAAAAAAATCAAATTCATACCTAAGCCTAGCACATGCAAGACATCATGAAGTGGAACTATCTTTCCATTCTCTCTCTGAAAATGAACAGTCCCTTTCCCAATTGGGTTGAGCTTGGACAAGTTCCCCATAGAAATCTAGATATTGGTGTCCTCCTCCTAGTAACTGGAGAAGTATTCTCTAACTCATGTCATATGAAATGACGCCCCACTATCTATATACCAAACACACTATGAGGTTGAGCTGATCATACAAGCTATGAGTGCAAACTCATCCTCCAATCTCCTAAAGAGATCCTCTACACTTGTTGAAGTTGCCACCTGGTTCTTTCCCTTCTTATCATTCTTCTTCCTTTGCAATAAGTTACTAACATAGTGGCCAAACTCGTGACAGCCATAGCACTTGACCTTAGACATGTCCTTCTTCTTCTCACTTTGAGAATTTGATCCTTTGCTAAATCCCTTCTTTACTTTCCCTTTTCCCACTAGGGCAATGTTTTCTTATTCTCCCTCACTTTTCTGACTCTTGTTGGCCCCATTGACAAGACTTATTCTAAACTCATCCTGAGTGAAATCATTTCATAGTTGATCCCAACTCGGTAAGCTGTATCGTCCACTAACAACTTGAACAAATACATCCCACTATTTAGTAAACCCATTTAGGGTTGTTCTTACTAGCTCATCATCATCTGACTTATCTTCAACAGCTACTAACTCATCCTTGACGAGTCTAAGCCTGGTGAGGTAACTTGTAACGTCTTCTCCCTTGTTCATCTGGGTATTCATCAACTTTTCTCTGAGAATCAGCTTCCAGTTAGTGGTAGCATTCTGGTACAAATTCATAATGGCATCCCACATCTTCTTCACCGTATCTAACTCAAAGATGTGTGGAAAAATATGATCCTTGACACCATCAAATACAATCCTCCTCGCCTTGGCATCCTCTTTCTTGTATGCTGCAAGCTATGTTGCGTCTATAAGTACAGTTACAATAGTGGTAACATAATCATTTATACCATTTTCTTCCAACAATAAAGAAAGTCTAGCCTTGTAGACACCAAAATTCGAGGCACCATCTAATATGTCCTGATCTCTCAAACCAACTGAAGCCATCTCAAAGGATAAAAGTAAAAATAATTTAAAGAGATCAAACTAGGTTATAGAAACCCTCAATTTCTTTCCTAGGGAAAACGTTTTCTACCCTTAACATAGCTTTGATACCATGTGAAAATCCTATTGTAGTCACTAATTATTAATATCCTATCTTAAAAGATTATTTAATTACCGAAAACTAATTCATAGCTAATATCGAAAAATAACACAACTACAACTTCACTAATAAAAATACGGAAAGAAATGCGTAACACAATGAACACAATATTTTCAGACAAATTGTACCTAGAAAAACCCCTAAGGGAAACTAGTTCTATAGATGAGAAATTATATTAACTTCAGAAAATTAAGAGATACAAATATTCCTTTCCTCTTACTGGCAGAATTCCGACAATCTCCCAACTTCTCTCGTTGATATTCCCCCATTGTTAGCCCTAATGCTATCACGGCACCCTTACTAACACTGCAAGACTTTTTGCTATCACTAAAAACTTACAAACTCATTTGCTAGCACTGCAAATGCTTCTCCAAAATTTTTTAGTCCTCCAAATGCCCAATGACCTCATTTTATACTACTCTCATTGGAAAACCAACAGCTGGATCGATTCTCAATCGATTGACCGAGATACATAACAACTTAACAACCATAACAAATTTGGTTGCAAGGTGTCACTAAAGGAAATCAATAATTAGAACATAATTAATTCATTCTTAACAATAACATAACTATTATCTAATCTTAGCAAATGGACAAACAACTATCCAAGCTAACAAACTAACATTCCCTGCGTTAAATTGAATTCTACATGTATGCATTTAAAATTTTTTTATACTTGTATGTAGCAGTAGAACTATATTTTAGATCTATTTATTTTATGTGATTTCTTTATTTGTGTTTGGTTGTAATAGTTCTATGTCTTGGGGTTACCAGGAGTGATACATTAAAATCCATCCTGGATGTGGCTCATTTTGTGGATTGAACACAAATCAATCCGCATGCTCTCATATTTTCAATAGTGGCTCCTCGTAAGCCAAAAGAGATGAGATTTACAAAAATTTCATGTTTTATCCCTCAAATTTCTACACTTTGTGCCAAAATCACAAAAATCCCCAGGTTTAAGGAAACCTCCAGAAGCGATACAGGACTTGCACTCAATATTTGCAGCTGCAAGACAACAACTTCAAAAAATGACAGTGTTTCCACAATGCAAAGTTCGTGCTCTGTGTGTCTCATCCTTTACTTCCAAGTTTCGAACCCGCGCCCTACTGGAAAGTAGAGAACCATTTTTCAGATGTATGTTAAAGTTTCAAATAAATCATCATGGTAAATTTTTGCTACAGCTTAACCCAATCACACTCATCCATCGCAGATCCTGCATTCGAAACCCCTAGGATCGCAAGTACAATATTAAACCATGGTTCACGCCCTTACAAGACACGTGTTTGGCAATACGTTCTCCTGCAAATGGATTTCTTCATTTATTTCTCATGCTTTCCAACTTCTAGGGTTTCAAACCCTCAATTCTTGCATCTTTAACATAAAAATCAAAGTAGAAGTAGCCACAACAAGAGCAACATAGAATAAAGCTAAAAAATGCAGGTGCAAACATCTTCAGGTTATCATTAAAAAGCAACTCCAGGAGATTCAATCCAAGAGAAGCTTAAACAATTATTTCTTCATCAATACCTTAGCATATTCCCACACTTCTCCTCTATCTCTATGTATACGATAATACTAATGTTAAATTCACAACAAACCAAGCATTCATTCATTAATAACAATGGCAGTCTATACACTAATTTTTCCCCGTTTCGCGAAAAAATATATTTTAGTGAAGGTTGTTGCGATAAAGAAGGAAGATGCAGTAGCTACAGGAGCAAAAGGCAATATTTTTTTGCAGAAGGAATTTCTATTGTATGCCATCAGATCGAGCCGGGGAGTGAGACTAGACTATCGATTCCCATCTGCACACAAAAATATTCCATCTCTAGGATTGATGTTGATTGGACATGTGCCGATAAACTATGTTTTAGTCTATGTCTTGGTATGGAGAGGGGGGTTAAAATAATAGTGAAATGCCTCTATGTTATAATTGGTTCTTTTGACGGCTTCCACTTCCCCCACTGATTTGACCAATTTTAGTAGTGAATTAAAAAGGTATTAATTTTTTTTAAATCATGTAAGTAATGTTAATGGTGGTAGTGGTGACCTACATTGTTTAGGGTTTAGGGTTTAATTGGCATTTGGGAATTTTGTTCCTTTTCCACTTGCCCAAGAGGAATTTTTTAGTCAAAGCTAAATCAATCCACTTCCGATACTAACAGTAGTACACTCTTATGTTTCTGCCTACTCTAATTGTATATCGAAGTATGCATGATGTGCTAATATTTGTTATTAATTGTAAAATGTTGCAAAAGGTGCTTTCTTCATGAGATTTGAGCTTGTGGATGTGGTTGGACCTGTACAAGCTTTTACGCCAATTCATATGGCTATATGGTTCTAATCATAATAAGTATTAGCTAAAAACTAACCTGTTTTTATGCACTTTGTGGCCAATCATAGAAATAATCAAGAAGGTGGTGGATTAAAATCTTAAGAAGATTTTTTCATCGTTAAGATTCCTTTACTTAGTTATATCTTGTGCATAGCTTTTGCAGTCCTATATAATGAATTTTCCTATATAGAAAACATTGAGTAAGTGATCTTGATACTCAGCTCTTCTAGACCTCTCTTGTATATATCTGTGTGTGTGTGTGTGTGTGTGTGTGTGTGTGTGTGTGTGTGTGTGTGTGTGTGTGTCTCTCTCTCTATGTCTATAATATTCTTATCATAGAAAAACATTTTGTTAGGCCATATGTGTTCTATTATGTCTTAATCATAGCAATTTTTTAGGCAACGTTTATGCGGCTGATATGTTAATTTAACAAAGATCAGGAAGATGTAAAGCCTTGGAAGCTTGATTAATGAGATTTGGGCTCATGGGTGTGAAAATATTGTAAAATTACCTCTATATTAATTTTTACCTTTGAAAATTGGTGCTCAGTTATTCATCGATCAATTTATAATCTCATCAAAAATAGGGTTGTTTTTTATGTAACTAATTGAATAAGTATAGATCTATTTAGTTTTATTAACTTCTTTTTTCACTTTTTTGTAGGGTATTTGTGATTCTTATTCTCCCATGGTAAAGAAGAGAGTGTCATCTCTAAACAAACTTGAGGTGGGTTTCAATATTGATTGAAGTATTTATTCATTTTTTTGTTTATTGCATGTTATGGATTAATAAATTATTGTAGAGTGCTTTCATGTTATTTTCTTTTGATTGTTGCATTTATATTTAGACTCCAATCCTTTTTCCAAAGTGACATGTGGGGGCATGTGCCTTCATCAATGACAAGATTCATTATGTGTTGAGAGGCTTGTTCCCCAATGAGGACATTTTGAAGCATCCCAAGTTGGACGTTAGACTGATCATTGACAAGGCGTTTTAATCTGCCCGTCATACCTAAAAACATCTTCTAGAACTAACATACTTCTTTTCCCTCTCCTATTTAATATGATGCAGACTAGAAACATAATTCCCCTCCCTACAACAGGGCTGACATTAACTACGCCTCACTTGTAGAGGGAAGAAGAGTTTAAACATCTTCAATGTGTTGTTAATTTTTTGCATTACATGCAACTGAAACCACCTAAAACAATGATAGCTGAAATGATCAGAGATCACCTCCACCTAATGCCAACATTCCCAATTTTTCTATCTAAAATCTGAATGATTGGAGATCATTCATGAGGTTTTTTCTTGATTTATGATTCTAACGAATATGCAATGAAATATGAACCACCCCACAAATTGAGGAGAATGGGAATTCCAATCGAGGCATCTGCAATTGGACAAAAATATAAGAAACGTGCATTTTTAGAAATAGCTTGCAGTGGTTAGTTTATAAGTGTTTTTGCAAGAAACTTTGACTCGTTCCAAATAAATCCATGCTATGTATTGTGGCAGTATATATCTGACATAGAGTAAAACTTATCAAATACATGGTCATTTTTTGTTATCTAACAACTATGTATTCCTAATTTATTTATCATTGTGTCTCCATACATAATACCTATAGTTTTCTCACTTCAAGTGTACATATTGTTCTTTTTTTTTCCATTCTATTTGTTAACATAATAATCTATAATTTGTTTCAAATAAATGAATGTATATAATTGCAGTGGAACATATGGAACACAAAATCTAGCTTTTCAACAAACGTGTTCAATTTTTCCTTTATACAATTACAAGCTACTTTATGTAAACCAACAACAACACATTTTTAATGTGTTCTTCATTATGTATTTCATTTATACAATTGCTCACTTTTTATGTAAACCAAAAACAATTCATTTTTAATGTGTTCCTCATTATATTTGCACACAAATACATATAGTTCTAAAATGCCGAGAAAGAATCCTGTAAATTTTAGTTATTTTCATGCAAAGCTTTGTACACTATATCACTTTTTTGCATATTGAATTGTTAAAGGGTTAGACCTCATGTTTGGGATTTTTAGAAAATATAAATGAAAAAGGAAGCAAACTTTAAAGGTTTTCATTGCTTACAAATGCATGCTTTCTAGAACACATCCATCATTTCATCTTTGACTGCACTACAAGTTTACATTTTCCACTATACATTTACAGAACTCCGAATATCTCGAGCATATTTTAGTTTTCATGGAAATAACTTTGACATACACAAAGGCATTTCTCAATTGATTGAGGGAGGTTCCATTGTTGACCCCCACATTTCAGATACATGCACTTGTCTTCCACTAAGGTCTATTCTCAACACGGCTGCCCAACATCGTGTTGACCTTTCATATGGGATACATTTTTAGAAAGCACTTATACCCTCCAAATTTACAATTCGTGTAACCAAAAAAACAATACAAGAAGGCTCTATTGTGTGCTTACACAAATCCCACATTAGAATGATCAAAAGTGAATTGTAAGCTTCATCTCCTACTCGACTATTAATGTAGATAAACTCCCTATATTAATTATAATTTCTTTATGTTTGTTTTTTTTCATCCGTTGCTGAGTTCTAATTCTATCATGATTTTCTTTTCCACTGCAAGATTGTCCTTATCATTAAAATGGATGTTGTTGCTGAAAAACATTTGATAATCAGTGCTCCAATCTGACTACCAACAAATTCTATCCAAGACAGTCAGTTGTCTCAAACATATGCAAGTTCCAATCAGGTTAACAAATATTTTGTAAGAACACCAACTAAAATAAGTGGATTGAATACATCTATGTGCATGTGGTCCGTAGAGGGTCGTGCCCTAGCAAAAACAACCCTTCTCCAATATCACAATGTAAAGGGGAGATTGTTCTATGTTTGGGTTTGATTTTGTTAGATTAGGAAGGAGGGGGAATCCACATCACCTAGTTTCAATGAGGCCGCGGAAGCATTCTATGAGAACATATTGAAAATGGGAATCTATATACAATTTCCAATGGGAGGATTGTGAGGATTGTTGATGCAACGCTATGTTACAACCATTTGAACAATGCTTTGGAGATTTTCCTGCAACCTTCCTCAACCATATCTCCACTCATAGAAAATGAGGATACAATACCTTCCCATCACTTTCACTTTACAAAAATCAAGGACTTACCTGCAAGCACTAAAGGTTCTACAGTTGATTTGACTGGAATTCTTGTTATGATGTCACCATGCTCAAAAATTCGTCGGCATGACAATTCTGAAACAAAGAGAAGAACACTGTAATTAAAGGACATGTCGGGATTCAATGTAAGTTTCACATTGTGGGGAAAACACTTAGATGATATAAGCAACGATCTTGAAGACATGCTTTCTATACCGCCTCTTCCAGTCCTTGCCTTGAAAGCTACTCGTATCTCTAGTTTCAATGGGAACTCAATCGACACTATTTGAAGTACTAAATGTTACGTCAACCCTCTAATTTCATAAACCAATACACTTCATAGCTGGGTAGATTCTGATGACTACTCCCCTTCTGGTACCCTCTATCACAAGTAAATTTCATGGGCCCTCCAAAAATAGCTTGACCTTTGTAATAGCAATTTCACAGGGTCCTACAAATGGGGAACACTGAGAGAAATGAATGGGCCATGAGTTATTACAGAAATCAAAAATATCAGCATGGACAACCTTTTTTACAAGGCATGTCCTCTTCAAAAAGGTGACAAACAATGCTAGGAAAAAGGTGAGAGAGAATGGTAATGGTTCATGGTTCTATTCGAGTTGCAACGTACAAGTTTAGAACTATGATTATAGATATGCACTCAGGATCAATCTAAAGGACCCAACAGGAGAACTCCAAGTTAGTTATCTTCTTTTGATGAAACAGACTGAGTCAATCTTGTGTGTTGAAGCTAGCGATCTCCACCTATTGTCTATAGACATGAAGATGCGACCAAGTGAAATTACAAAAAATATCATCATCAACGAAGACTACATCACACTTTCCCTGAAAAAAGAGACACTACTACGGAAACAACAGATTGAAATGTCTCATCCTCAGTTCTAATAAATTAGATAACAGCGTAACTCCTCCGTAACCTTCTTTACGCAAATACATCTAATATATCCATCCCTTCAAACTTTCCACCCTCACCCATCCCATTCTATACTTTGAACTATCACCGCTATGTTGTTTATTTCATATCTATGTTTCACCCTTTTCCCTTGCTTCAAAAGAAAACTTTTTTAGTTCCTTATAAAATGACATATTATTGTCACCTACAACTATGTGGATTGTAAGTTCCAATTTTAAGAACTCCACATGCATTTAACTTGCACTTTTATTATGTATATAGTTTCATCCTTGTATAGTATTAGAACATATTGTAACTTGTCCATGTAACAACAAACAATCTTAGGCAACACATAAAAGTTCATTTATCCTCAAACTGTTACCACTTATGATTAGTTCCCATTAGAACTCCAGGTGCATTTCAAATGTCCATAGTTTATTGATTGTAATATATTGTTGCCTCCTAATACTATTTGGATTGAAATATCTTTAAGAAAATAAATGATAAGCACTTGCACTTATATTACGTATGTATTTTCATCATTGTATACTATTGAATCCATATAATTAATATTAATTTCCTTAAGCAAAGAATGCAGATTTTCAATCCTCAAAATGATGTACCTCTTACACATAGTTCCCATTCAATCTCCACATGAATTACAATTGTATATAGCTTATTGTATAATGCAACATTCATTACTGACTGACACATTTTTTCCCAACAGGTGGTTCTCCATAGGTGTGTCACTTCACAATCATGTAAAATCCTACAAAGCGAGCACGATGAAGAGAGAACTATGGAAAAAATAAAGTTCACATAAATTATGAGCAAAGACATCATCACCTAGAGCATAGAACAACAACAATCTCAAATATCTATCAAATTACATCGACCAATAGCCTATCATTCTATGTCATTCCAAACTTGCCGAAAAATTCAACTACTAAAGAATTTCCAGCCAACAAATTTACATGACCATACCAATTCCTTCCGTATGAACCCATAGTCGCTAACTACTGCCACGCCTCCCCATTTTATTTTTCCAACACAAGAAATTGTCTCAAGTACCGACTTTGCTTCGGTTCCTCACACATGTACAACCAATTCATCCTCTCCTTCTGTCTGCTTTCCACCTTGCAATCCACAATCGACCCAAACAGAACACCCCACCCCTTCCCATGACACAGAGATACTTCCCATATTTCCGCTCTTGTCGCAGACTATTTGAAGCCCAGTGTCAGTTTCGCAAAAGAATAGATTTGTTGGAAAACATCCAAACTTTCTCAATCCATGTATGGAAAATTACCCTGGAATTAAAACAATTTCCTTTAAAGGCTTTCCCTCGTCTATCAGATGCAAATCTGAAAAAAAGGGCCATTGCTTCTCTTCGTGGAACAACATGGACCCTGAAAAATAGCCTACCGTTCTTGTATCTTTAACCCAAATCGAGGAGATGCTTATTGTATGAGTCAATCCATTACTGCAGGTCACCCAAGTATGTGAAGGACAATACAAATACTCATGACACACCATAGGTTTCCCACAAAACATTACTTCAATCAGAAAAGTACCTACCACACTGCCTTAGAGATTTGGGACATAGTACTCATACAAAGGGAAGGATATAATTTACAAAAGTATGATTTCTACAGTCAGTAGATCTTATGTTTAGGACATTCCTTGTAATATAAAATCCAACACCGGATCCCTATTACAAAGATGTCTTAATCGACCATGAACCCCTTTCCTCTCTACCATCTGAGTCATCAAATATTTCTTCGTCTCTTAACACAGCCACAATGGAATTTCCATAAATGCAAACTACCTCTAGCAACTCATGGTATTGATGCTTCCACTGACGTCTAACGAAACATTATGAACACTCAGTCGTCTTTCTTGCTAACACCCCACAATTCAGGAACATAGAAGAAGAAGAAATTGAATAGTTCTTACTCAACCGCGATGGTAACATCCCATTTACCATGCCATGGCCAGAGCTTGGGCTCTCACCTATATCTGAATACAATAGGGAGGGCATGTTCTCAATGGCCTTCCAAACTTTATTTCTGGCTGGAAAAGTAAGTGTGGCAACAACCCCCACATAAAATAAGTTCCAATGCATGAATATGCTCTTCATTTTATGCACTACCATGATGGCCACTTCAGTTCACACCCATGATTTTTCTACTTCCTTCTAAACCTCATAATGCGGCACAAAAGTGAGTCCACAACTATAGTTTTCATTAAACAAAACATCGAATCTGGAATCCCTACAACAATTGGAGATCTGTGAAGACAGCTATTGGAATGCCGCTAAAGACACCCTCCCAGAAATTTTAATGCATGGTTTGGATCGAGCCTTCGAGGGACACGTTCATTCTGGTAAAAAAACAAGAGCAAGCTTTCAGATATGGTGGAATAATTGGGGACACCAACCTTATTCTTCACTCTAAGTACTGCAAACACTAAACGGCCATATCTCCACAGTATTATGTATGGTGAATTCCCTACTGATCCTCGAGCTGCACAACATTAGAGAACACTTAACATTGTCTCAAACCCTCATCGAGTATCAACATACCTTCATCAAAGATTCACAATATTTTATGAATAAATATTGGAGAAGGAACTTGGAGCAGTAGACTAATTAGTACAATGTAATAAAATCTACTATTTAATATGTTTGTTCCAGACTACATAGCTAATATTTATGCTCTCTTGTCTCTCAGGTATGAATGGAAACATAGAGGTTCAACACACGTCCACAATTTATTGTGGCTCAAGAACACACCTAAAGTTGATGTAATGGACTGGGAGGATACAACAGTTATTGAGGGAAACAAAACAATACTTTGATAAGTTCGTGTCTACCTGGAACCCCCGTCCGGATTGCAACCGCTTGGATTTTGTTCGCAATTCACTACTAGATGCAACTCTAATTTGCTAAATACAACACAAATACTATCCTGCTCCCCACATACAAAACTTGAAGAACTGCTTAATTTTTTTCAACTCCACACAAAAATGTTCAAAACATACATGCCTATGTAGAAAGCAATCACAGCTGTAGTGCAGGTATAACACACCATGGGCCACTACAACCTACTTCATCCATGCTCATTGAAAGTGATGGGAAAATTAAGTACCTCCCTTTGAGAAATGATGATAGACTAAACCTACACAATCAAACTATGATATCCATTATCGAGAGAAAATCTTGATTGTCAACCGGTACTTTCCTGCCATGCAGTTCTGAAGTATATTACAAAATATGCTTCAAAAGCAGAGCAACGTTCAGAAACCTATCACCAAATGCTATCCATATTTTTAAAAGATACTGACGTAAATTCACTAGCACACATTGCGATCTCAAAAAATGCTCACAGAGAGTGTTGTTGAACATGACCATAAGTGCACAAGAAACATGCCACATGCTGCAAAAATTTCCACTTGTTATGTGCAGTCATTCATTTTTATCATTAAATGTTGGCGAACAAATCTTGAGACGTTTCATTCAAAGTGACATCAATGTACAAGAAACAACCAATTTCTTGGATGCATATATAGTTCACCCTACAACCATGGAACACCTACCACTTATTCAAGTTTGCTACAAGATTGGAGCTACAACATGAACAGTAAAGGAGATAAATGGAAATTGCGGTCAACTAAAGCAATTGTTCGGGTTCACCCAAGATTTAATGAAGGTATCAACTCAGGATTCAACGTCATATGGACATTTTCTGTTGGTTGGAACTTCTTTTATATAAGCCTTTTAGAAATATTGCCTCTGAATTTGGCTCAAGCCCACATGACATCAACGGCACCTGGGACATATTCAAAAACAAACTATAGACCATGGCATGTTTTACACACTACCACAGACACAAGAAATGATACAGATGTTAGATTCTGAACTTTGAGGCTGAGATTGCAATATTCAACACGAACCATTACAAGAATGGCAAGTCTTTACACAACTTTCGTCTGGGAAACAACACAGGTCTTGACAGTCTTGAAATGTTGGGGAAACGAGATTTTGACATACTCAATAATTGGAACATACATGGCATTCCACATGATTTGCAGATAACTAGGATCGTCATTCATCGAGATAGAAAAGGCAGACACAAATAACACCAACATGCAGGTCACACCACCATCTACCACACTACCTTTGTCTTCAGAACAACAACTAGATCTTGATACCATAGTGCACCATTCAAAAAACAAAACACTTCTACCTCCATTAAGATTTATAATTCAAGGAACAGTTGGCACAAGAATATCATTTCTAATAAATAATATCCAAAATTCATTTACAGTAGCATCAACCACATCTCCCTTGCCGCTCCTTCTGCTCACCCCTACCGGTGTTTTAGCATTCAACATCTCCGCACCCACAATCCATACAGCCCTCTGTATTCCAATCAAATAATTAAAACCCCTTGAAGGCCAAGCATTATCATCTTTTCAAGAGTCACTGAAACATATAAAATATGTTTTTATTGACTGAAATGAGTTTCGATCAACCAAAATTTGCTAGGAAAATTTGACAGTAGGCTACGCGAGGCTTTTTCACACTCAAAAACATCTGAATTTGGAAACAGATCAGTCAATCCTCCTCAGCGACCTCGGGACAATTACCACCGGTTATTGGATAGTCCCTCTGTATGCAAGTAAATCATATGGAGCCACCCTTTGGAAGGGATTTCGTTCTTCCATTACAATACAAACTATATTTCGGCAACAAGGAAAAACTGATGCACAAGTTTCATTCCGCAATTTACTACTCAACATGTGAGATTCAACCCCTCTTATGGAGGACTAGGAACTCCTAATGTCTCACACAGACACACACCTAACTCAACAAGAGCTCAAAAATTTTAAGGATGCACCACAATTGTTTGCAAAAAATGACATCATGGACTCCCACAACCTTCAAATGTTAAAGGCATTGAACGTTTCTGATCACCCAATCCATTGCAGAAAGTAACATGCAGGTTGGACCAAGAAATCCTGAATGATGATCAGTTGGAGCACGAAGTTCTACTATGTGCAAACAACAAAAAATCATGCTTATTGCAAATTTATGGGTTGACGTTGGACTCATCAATGGTGCTATAGGAACAATCATCGACATTTTCTACGATGCATCAATGCCACCACCAGCATTACTTTTATTTGTTGTTGTCAAATTTGATAAATACAATGGCCCATGTTGGGATCCCTCCAACACGTTACATATTTTGATACCCCCTGCTTCGAGAGGGAATCGAAGAAAATTTCCGCTTAAAATGGCCTGGGCACTTACTATCCACAATTCCCAAGGACTTACTATGCATAGAGTAACTGCCGACATTAGAACCAATGAAAGGAAGGGTATGACATTCACAACTTTCTCTAGAGTTGCCTCGCTTGCAAATCTGCGCATTTCACCTTCTTTTTCATTCGAAAGGTACTCAAAAATGGCACACTTAGCAACACTTGGAGCAAGGAGAAAGGAGGAAGCAAGACTATTATCACTCAACCCATCGTAAATACTAACACTCTACTTTCATAGCACCTCTGCTACTACATTACTCAACACTTCTTCTATCCTAGATGATTTCAAATAAAATAGTCCACAAAACGATACCACTCATGATATGAGATTTGAAAATGTATATATGTACGAATTTGTAACAAGTTTGAAATGAAGAGATGGAACAATGCCGAGAAAGAAGTCATGCAATTTTTAGATATTTTCATGCAAAGCTTTGTACATTATATACACTTTTTTGCATACATGTTTGATTTTTCCTTACTTCATGTTTGTGCTCATTTAGAAAATATAAATGTTAAAACAAGAAGCAAACTTTTAATGTTTTCATCTGCTTACAAATACCTGCAGTTTCCTAATTCTACATGCTTGAATTGTTATCTGTTGACTGTCATTGTACAAGTTTAAATTTTCAACCATAAACTTTGCAGAGCATCTGAGCTATCTCGACATCATTTTAGTTACCATTTTGACACATGAAGGTTTATAATATGATTGAGTGGAATACTCCACTTGTTTGCACATTTTAGAACTGACACTTTGACTCATCTAAGGTCCATTCTCAACATGGCATGACCAAGAATCAATCACCCTGATTGGAAAAATTTTCAAACATCACTTCTACCCTCCAAATTTGTAATTTGTATAACTGACAAATCAATACATCAACCATTTTTTGCTTGCACAAATCCCGCGTTGGCATACTCATCAAATGTGGTAAGCATCATGGAATGCTCGATTGAATGTATAGAAACTCCCTATATTAAATGAGCTCTTTATGTTGCTTTCTTTGAATTCATACAGGCTCAATTATAATTCTAATGAACCTTTCCACAAGGACTACTCTTATCATTGAAAAATGTTGTGTTATCGAAATAATTTGATAATCGGTGCTTCACCTCTCACCTTTGAATTTCCATAGACAGATAATATGCCTCAAAGCACTTGTAAGTTCCATTGTCAAGTTAAGAAATATTTTGCGAGAACACCAACTAAAATTGGATTACATTCACTACATTCTTGAAGAGTGAGTATTAGCCAACTTACATGTCTCACTTATCATTTGTATTCAATTATTACACAACTAACTGTTATTCTAACATCCCTTCTAATGTATTTCGCAACATTTGTTCTGGGTTTAATAGAAAATCAATGTATTGTCAATCACATGCCCTTATCAACATCAACCACAAAAGTAAAAAATCAGTCTTTCTAAATATAATAACATATACCATTCAATGGCATTCACATTGCATTCTTACAAATACTTGATTGCTAAGTTTATATGTCAATCTCAGATCTTCCCACATCTACTTTGTGATGTTTGAACCATCCATTATGGAGTGGCAAGTCATCCTTGAAGAGATTTTAAATGGTCAAAACGACAATAAAATTTAAAGGTTTTCTTTGTAGTCGATGGTTAAGTACATGCAGGTTATTTCGATATTTCTAGTGCACGTTATGGTAAAATGAATCTAGATTCAGATGGTACCTACAATGCACTTGCCTCTTAGATTGTGTCGTATGCCATAGAGATGCTATGGTTATCAAAATTGAGATATTGACTTGCTATAACGTGAGTGGTGGGAAACACCACCCATCAAACTGATCTACAGAAAACAAACTGCATCTACCATGCGCAAGAAAATAAGGTTCATTGATTCCAATGGAAATTGTCATGGTGAGTTCGGGCTTGTCATACATTTTGCACCAGGCTCACCATTGGAAATGTAGTTAGCTAATCTACCATTGTGATTCTAAAAATATAGAAGTCATGATATACTCTACCCTGCTACATTATCACACAAGAAGAAGTATTATGATCCACTCTGCTACTCTTTGAGTAGTATGTGGAGTACACTTACTATTGCTTATCTTTGCAATCACCCTCATCCCACTATCTTAGACTACGGATCTTGTCACACTAGTTTCATTATATTTTCATAGGTCCATTGATGGTCCATATTGAAATTGTTTTATACATTGGATACAAGCTTGTCATTATTTTCCTAGAAACTATGTCAGGCCTAAGCATAAATTCATTTGTCTACATATTATGGCCTTTTGTGGTCCTTAAAGACAAATATCTTGTGCCTCTATTGTACAACCATGCCCACTAAGTACATTGTTAGATCTGACCAAGTTAGTAAAAGAATGTTGATTCCTTGTCTCACATATGTGTGCCATCATGAGTCTTTAATTTTCTGTATATCCTATGTTCAGATTAGGCCACATTCCACATTACAACAATAATAGTCTTCTAGAGTGAACACAACTGTGATTACGATGATGGAAAATATAGTCAATGACAAGTCAATTTCTGAACTATATTTGACTTATCAATATGAAACCCTAAGCACAAGAGATAGATGAAGAGACTTATCTTATTGGGTACACTCGATCTAGAACTAATCTAGACTATGAAAAGTGTTGACCACACAGCTAGAAAGAAGCAAAATGTCCATTAAATGCAATAGAAATAAGTAGTCTTATGTAACTCGCAAACAAAGTCGGACATTGGGTGCCCACACTAGTGGAAAATCAAGTCGAGTCCAGTCAAGTCAACTGGAGACTGTCATTGGGTTCTTCACACAAATTGCATAGCAATGGTCAGACAATTTGGTTTTCAATGTAGTTGTAATACAGTGTCTGACAATTGTTTCTTGTTGGGTTCAGTCTAGATATGTCATCACTATGGTCAATAGTAAATACCATGTAACATGTACAAAGATAAATTCTACCTGATTCACAATGCCAAATTGAACCGCATCGAAACCTAAAAAGGAAAATGTAGAATGATGGGAGTTAGACTGACCCCAGTGGTCACCCCAAGAGTGAATGGAATGACCTATTGTGTTCACTACATCTCAGACTTCCATGTACTTCTTAAGTCAGTGTGTGTGTGTGTGTGTAGAAATTGTGCCCTAGTCTTGCGCCTTGTGCAAGTTTGCACTTGATAGTGAGCTGCATAGCTAGATTTTGTAGACATTTTGTTTTAGCTCAGAATGTGTGCATGGAATGAAAATGGAACTTCCCCTTCCTAAGGGTGTTGTGTATGTAGAAGAATGCTATTTTTTTAATCCCTATGCAATGGATGCTATGTAGGGATTCCTGTAAAGTGACTTCTCTAGGTTCCTTATTGAAAGTGCAGCTTTAGGTGACAGTAGTAATGTTTAGTTACGTGGTCTCTTGATTTTAAACACATAAATATGTATTTATATGAATCCCTTCTTTGAATTTTGTAATATACCAATTGGAAGGCCGACCTATAAGTGAAAAGATACTTCACTAAGGAGTGATGTAAGGTGAGAAAGGGTTAGGGATGCCCATAGGGGACATGAGCACCTCGGTACTGGTGTGTCTTGGATGGGTGCTAGTGCTCATATAAGCCATAAAAGATAAATAAGTACCAAATCCCATGACTGGACTATAAGAACATGTTTAAGACCAAATAGAAAGTCAAGTAATATTCATTTGAGATAAAGTTTGGTCTCCCAAAGATACCGATCTTGGCAATTACTAGTGTTTCTTTTGCAATTATGATGTTAATGATCAAATGATAGTATGCTTTTAGGACCTAGAAATAATACCCAACATGCATGACTATTTAGCATGTCATTACATGTGTTCCCCAAGTTTATGTCTATGGTCAGCTGCGAATACTTGATATGCACTTAAAGTACCTATAGAACCATGTTTACCTGATAACCATGATAGCAACGCGCGGAACAAATGTGTGATCGAGTGGATTAGTAAAGTGTAAGGAATGATGCAAAATGGAAGCAGTAGATTACTAGTAGACATCTAGGAAATGTTACACTAGGGGTGAATTAATTATGATTAATTTGTACCATAAATATCCTAACATCAGCATTATCTGGTTAATTTCTTTCTTATAGAAATGGACCACATGTACCATTTAAGAAGATTAAAGAATGTAGTCTAATATTTCATCATGTCATCATTGACCCCTTTAATTCATTATTAGATCCCAAAATCCATGTATAAGCATGTATTATCAGTGTGTCAGAATTTTAATATTCCTACATGCACCTACTCTATCGGAGGAATGTGAAAAATATCTGGAGGGAATTCAAGTGAGCATCAACACATTTCACTCAAACACATGGGATGGTGCAACTTTAAGATCGAAGCAAGAAATCACCCATGAGAGAAATATGCATGCATTAAGGGAGAAAAAGGCTCAAATCCCATACTCTATTCCATTCCATTGTATTGCTCAAGATGAAAGGGGTGTACATATAGTAGTGGGGTGTGTGTAACTCCCCCACAAATTTATCCATAAAGAAGTGGGAGTTACATTCCCGGAATATCCGGTTAAATGTAACTCCTATAACACTCTATAATGCATGTAAGGCCATAATGACACCCTAAGACACTTAAGCATGGTAAATCACCTATGTGGAGGAATCCCATGTGATTAATATATGTGCATGGTAAATATCCTACACTAGCACCCCCCTGAAGCATAGCTTAGGTGGACACATAGATGAAAACAAGGAGAAGTGGGTCGCTGGTAACAAAGCTGGATGAGGTACCCACGTATAAGAAACTCTCAAAAAGTGGAGTAAAAGGAGAAAACCTAGTGGGAAAAACTCCCCCCCAAAAGAGAGACAAGTCCACTCTCTAATCTAAGAAAGATGCCAAAGATGGGTCTCAGACACAGACGAGCCTGTAAAGGTACCCATGTACAAAGAGACAATCTCTTGGAAAGAAGAAGAAGAGAGAAGAAGTGGGAGATGAGAGGAACACAAAAGATGCCATGGATGGATCTTTGTAACTCTAGTACGTTGTCTCAGAAGAATTTCAATGATGAGATCCTCTACCTCTGGACTGAAGAAGAGCCACCCACACCAAACTGTGTGCCTACCCTTAGGAAGGACAGAAATGACGTGCTGGAAGTCTGCCCACTCCGTGAAGGAAACTAAAGGCAGCAACATAAAGAACTCTAAGTATGGTCCACAAAAGTGTGACATAGGTATATCAAGTGAGCCAAAGAACCGAAGGTAATGTCATGAGTCTAGAACTGTCATAGTGAATGAAGAGTGAACACCTGCAGAAAAGGATGTCTAAGTGATTTGAAGGGTAACATACATCCCCCACAATAGAAAAGGGATCCATAAGCAAGGGCAGATCAATGAAGGTCTCCGGAAAAAGTGGAAGTGGTAAGAGTCCCAAAAGGGGCACTCCCAACAACAGAGATAATGAAATTCTCTAAAATACATGTAGATGGATGATGAACTTGTAGTACATCACAAGTGTACTCTGCAAAAAGATGACTAAGGTTAGGTAGATACTCATCCCAATGAGGGGGCTCAACAAACAGAAGAGCGATGTCAGATAGGTATGAGTCATCTAATGAAGGTAGAGGAGTGAAAGGGGCCTCACACACTAAAGGTGGAAAAGAGGCGGGTGTGATGACTGTATGAGACTGACTAGGAGAATTTTCGATATCTAATGAGATGTTGGGATGTGTCAACACTCTCTAGAATAGTGAGAGAAGGAGGAGAAGAGTCCTCTGTAGTACTCTTGACATCAGAACTAGGTGCACAATCCTTGTCATCAGAAGTAGAACCAAGCAAGTTTGTGTCAGTGGAATTGTCATCACACAAAGAACAAGAGGAGAAAAGTGGATCAGTAGCAACAACAATGGTGGAAGTATGTGAAGGGTCTCTATAGAGTGACTAAAGAATGCTCCAGACATGGTGGGGTGGATTTGAGTCTGCCATGTGAAACCAGAGAGATCTGAAGACATGCATCATCAAGTGACCAAAAACATGGTCGCAAGTGTCAAGGAAGTACTCCAGATGATGATGATCAGTGGGTGTCAGGAAACTCGCCCAAGTAAGAAGGGTGAAACACCCTCATAGGAAAATTAGTGTTCCATGAAAGCACACCAAGCTGAATAGTTCTCTCTCCTAGTAAGAAGTGGCGGAGGTTGTAAGGTGGATCCTACAACACTCAAGTCTAGATTCATACAAGTCAATAGATTTATAGATTGTGTTCTCTATCGGTTATTGAAATACAAATTTAGGTAGTGATTCTAGTTAATTCTTCTTATATACAAATTTATGAATAAAATACTTTATAATATTATATACAACATTGCACTATTTAAATTCTTCACTGAGTATATATAATTCCCCTTTTGTTTCCGCCTTGTCCTTCCAAACTCCTTGATTCAATGTTTTATGAATGAAATTCCTCATATAAGTTAATTGAAAAGAGACCAAATCCCACGGATAAAAGGACATGTTTATGCCAAGTAAGTCGTAATATTCATTTAAGAGAGTGTTTCATCTCCCCAAGTACCCATCTTGGCTTGCGATGTGTCTTTGCAATTCGAGTTAATGATCAAATTTAATTACCGATAACTAAAATAATAAACATTATTACTATTTAGCATTCATGAATGTTTTACACTTGTCAAGTCTAAGGTCAGCTACGAGTCTTGTTATGCCTTGCAGACCTCTGAACCACGTTTAGATAATGATAGCAATATATTAAACAAATTAAGATATTAAATAAATAAATTTAAGAAATTAGGCTTAATGGAAAGTAGATTTCTTGTAGACATCTAAAATGTCAACATAATTAATTCTGATTAATTTGTCCCATAAATATCCTAACATCATCATTATCTAATTAATCTCTTTCCTATAAAATACCACATATACCCTTTATCCTAATTAAATAATTTATCTAATATCTCATAATTTCATCATTAACCCCTTTAATTCATTATTATATCCCATCATCATCTTAATCATTATTATCAGTTTCTCAGAATTTAATATTCCTACACCCACCTACCCACCTACTCTATCGGAAGAATGTGACAAAGATCTGGAGGGAATCCATGAGCATCAAAACGTTGCACTCAAACACAAAATGATGTAGCTTCAAAATCGAAGCAAGAAATCACCCATGAGAGAAATATGCATTCATTAAGGGGAAAATGGCTCAAATCTCATACTCCATTCCATTCCATTGTATTGCTCAAAATGAAAGGGTGTACATATAGTAGTGGGGTGTGTAACTCCCCCACAAATCTAGCCTTCAAGAGGTGGGAGTTACATTCTCATAATAGTCAGTCTAATGTAACTCATATGACGCTCTATGACGCGTGTAAGGCCATAATGACTCCCTAGGACACCTAAGCATGGTGAATTACCTATGTCGAGGAATCCCATGTACTTAAAATTTATACATGGTAAATATCCTACACCAACACCCCCCTGAAGCATAGCTTAGGTGGACACATAGATGAAAACAAGGAGAAGTGGGTCGCGACAACAAACCTAATGAGGTACCCACGTACAAGAAAATATTGAAAAGTGCAGTAAAAGGAGAAAACCCAGTGGGAAAAACTCCCCCCCAAAAGAGAGACAAGTCCACTCTCTAATCTAAGAAAGATGACAAAGATGGGTCCTGGCCACAGATGAGCCTTTTAAGGTACTCATGTACAAAGAGGAAATCTCTCAGAAAGAAGAAGAAGAGAGAAGAAGAGGGAGATGAGAGGAATGCAGAAGATGCCATCGATGGATCTGATCTCTGCAGCTCTAGGAGGTCTCCCAAAAGAATGTTGATCACGAGATCCTCTACCTCTGGATTGAAGAAGAGCCACCCGTACCGAACTATGTTTCTACCCTTAGGAAGGACATAAATGACGTGTTGGAAGTCTGCTCACTCTGTGAAGGAAACTGAAGGCAACATAATGAAGAGCTATGAGTCTGGTCCATGAAAGTGTGACATAGGGCTAGCAAGAGCGCAAAGGAATCGAAGATAATGCCACATGTGTAGAACTGTCAGAGTGAAGAAGGGGAACACATGTAAAAAGTATGTCCAACTGATTTGAAGGCAACAAAACATCCCCCACAATAGAAAATGGATCCAAAAGCAAGGTTGGATCAATGAAGGTCTCCAAAAAAGTGGAAGTAGTAAGAGTCCCAGAAGGGTCACTCCCAACAATGGAGATGATGAACTCCTCTGAAATACCTGTAGATGGATGACTAACTTGTAGTACATCACAAGTGTACTATGTGAAAAGATGACTAAGATCAAGCAGATACTCATCCCAATGAGGGGGCTCAACAAACTGAAGAGCGATGTCAGATAGGTATGAGTCATCCAATGAATGTAAAGGATTAAAAGGGGCCTCACACACTGAAGGTGGAAAAGAGGATGGTGTGATGACTTTATGAGACTGAATAAGAGACTGATCAATATCTGATGCGATGTGGGATGTGTCAACAATCTCTGGAATAGTGAGAGAATGAGGAGAAGAGTCCTATGTAGTAATCTGGACATCATTACGAGGTGCACAATCCTTGTTATCAGAAGTAGAAAAAAGTGAGTCTGTGTTAGTGGAACTGTCATCACATGAAGAAATAGAGGAGACAACTGAATCAACATCAGAAACAATGGTGGCAGTATGTGAAGGATCTTCATAGAGGGACTAAAAGATGCTCCAGACATGATGGGGTGGTTCTGAGTCTGGCATGTGAAACCAAAGATATCTAGAGACATGCATGATCACGTGACCAAAAACATGGTCGTAATTTTCAAGAAAGTCCTCTAGACGATGATGATCAGTGGGTGAAAGAACTGGCCTAAGTAAGAAGGGTGAAACACCCTCATAGGAAAAGTAGTGTTCCATGGAAGCACACCAAGTTGAATATTTCTCTCTCCCAGTAAGAAGTGGTGGAGGCTATAAGGCTATCCTACAACGCTCAAGTCTAGAAAGAGCACCCTCCACGATGCAGAATCAAAAGTGCAAGGTGCACAAATGCAAGATGTAAGACTCAACCGATTATGTTTCTGTGTGTAATAAAAAACCAAAGTGTACTAGTGACCCCCCAGAATGTAGACCTTTATAAAGCATTGTGTTTACAAAATTTACAATGTCATCACGTAGTGTACAAGACATCATGCAACTTTGACTAAAGAAGTGCTAAAAAACGAGCAGCCAGTCAAAAGTTATAACAAAAATATGATTCCCACAACGGATGGAAAATGCAGGTAAACTTTGCAAACTAATTAAAAAAGTGCTCTGAAAATTCTAAAATCCCAACCTACCATCTTTTGAAATTGTAAAATCGTAACCTACCATATTTTTAAATCACAATAGATTTATAAATTGTGTTCTCTATCAGTTATTTAAATGCACCTTTAGGTATTGATTCTAGTTAATTCTCTTATATACAAATTTATAAATAAAATACTTTATAATATTATATACACCATTACACTATTTAACTTCTTCACTGATTATATGTAATTCCCCTTTTGTTTCTGCCTTGTCTTTCCAAACACCTTGATTTGGTGTTTTAGGGATGAAATTGCTCGTATACGTTAATTGAAAAGAGACCAAATCCCATGGAAAAAAGGACATGTTTTTGCCAAGTAAGTCGTAATATTCATTTGAGAGAGTGTTTCGTCTCCCCAAGTACCCATCTTAGCTTGGCGATGTGGTCCTTTTGCA